>LOJH01019373.1:12202-26968 GCA_001685095.1 Ellobius talpinus | reverse complement strand
TAGCTCTGTAGTAGAGTTTGAAGTCATGGACTGTGATGCCTCCAGAAGTTCTTTTATTATACGGGATTGTTTTGTCTATCCTGGGTTTTTTTTTGCTTTTCCATATGAAGTTGAGTACCTTTCTTTTGAGGTCTTTGAATAATTTTGCTGGGATTTTGATGGGCATTGTGTTGAATCTGTCTTTCTGACTGTATTTAAGGATCAGTCTATGAGATGGAACCCTGACCAGACACTGTTAAGTATCTAAGAACTAGAAAGTAGATAGCTCATTGTCTTAGTGGAGAGCCTAATACTATTAATTTATGAAAGAAGATAACAAGAAAATGACTTCTAAAAACATTATGTTTTGCCTGAAGATCAGTGCTTACCTCAGACCTCATCAGAGAAACTTCTTCCTCTTGCAGTAGAAAGGTCCCAATACAGAGACCTACAACTAGACAATGTGCAAAGAAGTGTGAGACTTTGGAACACGGTCCCAAATGTGATGCCTTCATCTTTCTCTCAAGGCCCAGGGATCTATGCAGAAGAGGAGGTAGAAAGATTGTAAGAGCCAGAGGGGATGAATGACACAAAGGAAACTGTGTCTTTCAGACACCCCAGGGTTGGCACACAGATGAACTCACGAAGAACATGGCAGCATGCACAGGTTCAAGCCAGACAGTGCCTCAGCACTGAGACGGGGATGCGGACAGGGGCTATCACCCTTATCCAAGAAACTATCTGCAATTGATACCTGCTGGCAGAGAAAAATTTAATTTTCTTCAGCGGAATCTCATTGTGTATATCAACCACACTTCAGGTCAGGCCCCATACCCAAGTGAAGTTGACCAACATAAAATGAATTAATGGTCCATTTGTAGACTTTTTGTCTGATTTTCTTTGGACTTTGCTTTTGTTGTCTTATTGATATTTTGCATGCATATTTTGATTTCTGCTTTTGTTGTTTGGTTTTGTGTATGTGTTTCTTTTTTGTCTATTTTTGTTTTTAAAGAAAGTGAGAAAAATGAACATAAAATTGGGTGGGTAGTAATGTGAAGAAGATTTGGAGGAATTGGGGGACAAAAATACATGATCAAATATCATGAATGAAAAAATGTTTCTATTCATCCTTTGAGAATGTCACACAATATATTTTTGATTATATTCATTTCTTCTGCTCCAGCTTCTCCACAATCCTCCTCCCACCTCTGTACCCAACCAACTTTATGCTCTTGATATCACTATCAAAATGAAATCTGTGGAGTCCAATTTGTGTTAGCTGATGACTCCTGGAGTATCCAGCATCACACGGGAGGTCTAGATGCCATCCCTCTTGTCAAGGCTCAGGGTTTTACGTGAAAAAGGGAGCAAAAAGATTGTAAGAGTCAGACAAGGTGGACGACGCCAAGGAAGCTGTGTTTCCCAGACACAACAGGGCAGATGAGCAGGACTTGTGGAGACTGTACCTGCTTCTACTGACCTTATTGGGGTTTCTGTTACTGTCTGCAGTGTTGTCACTTTCGTCTTCTGTAGGACATAGGCAAGGACTTTTAGAAAAAGACTCTAAACCCCAGAAAACAGGAGCAAGAATTGGCAAATGGTGTTGCTTGAATTTAAAAGCATCTGCTCATCGAGAGAAACAATGAACAGAGTAAAGAGGCAGCCACAATGAGAGAAAACTCTTTGCCAGCTACATATCTGTCAGGAGCTTAATAATCTTAACAAACAACTCAAAAACTCATAAGTACCAAAATGCCGCAAGTCCCCGAACCAAAAAATGATCAAGGTAAGCGAAGAGTTCTTAAAGAAGATGCACAAATAAATATATGAAAAATGTTCAATAGCCTTAGCCATCAGGGAAATGCAAATCAGAAGTGTACTAAGATTCTGTCTCACCCCAGGCAGAATGGCTATCCTGAAAAGAGCAACATAAACAATAACCACCACCCATGGCTGCTTAGAAGGACCTGGGGAATGGAATTTTTTATACAATGCTGGTAAGAATATAATATAGCATAGCCACTATGGAAATCAGTGTGGAAGTGTCTCAGAAAGCTAAAAGTAAAGCTACTGGATGATTAACTAGACAACTCCTGGTTTCGTTCTCAAAGGAACGAAAGTCAGTTTTCCACCGAGATGTAGGAGCATCCACTTGTATTGTGGCAGTATTTAAATAGTATAGATGCAGAACCAGTCTAGAGGCCCAGCAACAGATACAATGCTAGAGAAAATGTGGTATATACGCACAATGGAATTTTATTCAGCCGTAAAAGGGAGTGAAATCATGTTATTTTCAGGAAAATGAATGGAAATGGAGATCTTAAGAGAATCAAGCCAGACTCAGTAAGAGGAATATTTTTTTCCTATTGTATGTGGACCATATGTCTGTGTGCAAGTGTGTGTGTGTGTGTGTGTGTGTGTGTGTGTGTGATAATGCAGATGGGAAAAACAAGAGGAAATCTTAATGGAAAGTTCAGGAGAGGGTAATGCAGAGTAATCATGGTCAAAGTGCATGATCTACTTGAATGGAAATGTCCCTATGGATCCCTTCATGATGTATGATATAGTGAATATACATTAACAAAACACCTATAGTGTTCAAAATGTTTTTATGATAAAGAAACTGAGTATATAGTACAAACATTTATTTTACTGTATCTAAGTATTCAATTACCTAACCGCTTACTTCTAGGGCCTTAAAATTTGTCAAGAAAAGAAAAATTATTTCTAAATGATGTTGGAAAATTGTCTAGTCTGTAATAGATTCCCACATGGAGTAAGGTGCTAGGGGATGAATATTTATATGATATTGGGCTGGGAAAGGCTTTTGAATAAACATAGTATAGACATAAAGCTAAAGATTGATGATATACATAAATGCTTTTCAGACTTTGAGTTTTATACATACTCCAACCACATAAAGTAAAAGACAAATGAAATCTTGGTCATTAGGATGGCTGCTATTTTTTTAAAGGGCAAAAAAATAAGGTGTTGTTGAGGATATAAGTGTGGAAGTTGGAACCATTGTGCACTTTTGTGGGAATGTAGAATGTTATAACCACTATAGAAAACATTGGAGGCTCCTTAAAACATTAAAAGAAGACCTTCCATAATATCCAACAGCTCCTCCCATTCTGGATATATATATATATATATGCAGAAGGATGGAAAGCAAAGGCTTGAAGTGGCTATATTCTTAGCAACATTATCTATCACAACAATGGGCTGAGCAACCCAAATGTCCATCAACAGATGAACAGACCAGCTGGGTATGGTATATAAGTGCTATGGGTAGCGAAGGAAAGAAACTCTGACATATGCTACTTCATGGAAAAAAACACTTAGGGTACTATAGTAGGTGAAATAAGCCAGTTGTAAAATACAGACCTCAGAGGAGGTATGTAGTGTACTAAAATTTATAGAGACAAACCATAGAATGGTGATTGCTAGGGGCTGAGAGGAAAGGGAAATGGGTAGTGATTCTCAATAAACACTGAATACCAACTTAGGAATATGAAATGAGATTTAGGACGGAGATGCCTGCATGATAATGTGAGTGTGCTTATGCTGCTAATCTGTTTAACTGCACGTTAAAGATGGTGTAGTGGTTAGCATTCATTGTCAACTGATGCAATTTAGAATCACCTGGGAAGGAGGAATCTCAATGAAGGGTTGTCTGGATTGACTTATCCTATGGGAGATTATCTTGATCCACTGAGGTAGAAAGACCTCTCTACTGTGGGTGGCACCATTCCCTAGAAAGGAGATTCTAGGAAAATAGAGAAAGCCAGCTGGGCGTTAGCATACAAGCATGAATTCATTGCTCTCTACTCTTTACTGTGGGTGTGAGGTGACCAGTTGCACTCTCACTTCCCCAAAAAGAGGAATTAGAGTCTGGAATTTTGATACAATCAGCCCCTTCAGCCTTCTATCGCATTTGTCAGGGTATTTTATCCCAGCAGCTGGAAAGAGAACTAACAGTTAAGATGGTCACTGTTGTGTTTTGTGTTTCACAATAATCATAAAATAATAGCAAAAGAAGAATAAGGGTGCTCACAGTCAAGAGCACTGTCCAGAGTCAGACTCGCTGGAGCTATTCCCACTCCTCTATTGGTATGGCTGAATGAACTTTGGCAAGTTCGTTTCTGTGTCTATGCCAAACCATTCTCAACTCAGGCCTTTGAAAACTCGATGCAATAACTCCTTTGAAGTGGCTTTGACAGTGCATGGAATTAAGTTACTGCTCAGGGAATGCTGCATGCTACTTGTGACACAAGCCCGGCAATGGGAAAATATAGATTTATAGACTCCATATATAAAGAGCTCTAAAGAGCTAATGTAAAAAGACAAAGACCCTTAGGGCTTACAGATAACAGATATTGCCCCTTTCCTTATATAGTCCAGGCTTGCCTCAAAATTATTGTGGTTTCCATGATGATCTAAATGTGTGATTCTCTTGCCTCAGTCTTCCTTTTTAAACTTAAAAAATATTTATTTTTATTTTGTGAGCATTAATGTTTTGCTGGCATGTATTACTGTGTGAGAGTGTTGGGGCCCCTGGAACTGGAGCTTTAGACAGCTGTAAACTGCCATATGGGTGCTAGGAATTAAACCTGGGTCCTCTGGAAGAGCACTAGGTTAATAACCGCTGAGCCATCTCTCCAGCTCCATGCCCCAGCCTCCTCAATGCTCAGATTACAGGCATACACCACTATACCTGGCTTAATAGCTTGTCCTTATTTTTTGTTATTGCAGTATATTCTTACATCCTGGTTGCAGGGATGGAAATCAGAGCCTTGCACAGGTTAGGAAAGTGCTTTACCACTGAGCCTACCCCACCAGCTATGCTAAATATTTCTAATTTCAAAAAGGGAAGACTTGGGGGAGACAACTTAAACAACAGAAGAAATTTTGAAAGGTAAATTTAAAAAGTAAGTTCTTAGGGAAACTAAGAACTGAGGGGATATAGGCCCACAGTGGCTCTGGGAAAGCCCACGGTGGCTCTGGGGAGGACACAGTGGCCCTGGGGAGGGACACAGTGGCTCTGAGGAGGACCACAGTGGCTCTGGGGAGGATCACTGTGGCTCTTGGGTAGATCACAGTAGCCTTTCCATGTCAGCCTCCTTTATTAACGTGTCTCTGCTTGCTTAATAGCGTTCTCTTTCTTCACATGTAATAATTCACTGCCCTTTTTCTTAACTTGTTTTATCTACATTACAGCATTTTCTTACTCCTGACTTGTGCTTCCTTGTAATAGCAATGTGCCCAGCACGACAGTTTGCTGCAGGGCCTAATGAATCTTAGTCAGAGAATCCTTCAGATTCGTTTTTCCACATTGAACTGTATGCTTTCTCTTCATTTACCCAAATCAGACTACTAGGGGTGGACTCTAATGGGAACTTACCTATTTCTTGGCAATAACTGCCTTCTTTGTGTTTAGTAGAGCTTTTGGTGTCTGCCATCTTGATGCTCATGGGTCAGGTGGTTTGTATCTGTCATGTGACCAGCTGCATGCCAATTAACTGTGATCTAGGTGTATTTTCTGTGTCATACAAAACAGGATTATCTGGGGCTCCCTCTTTAGAGGGTGTGTTTACACTTTTAGAATATTCATTTTCTTAATCAACACTGTAATGACCAGATTGTTGAATTTTCCCATTAAAGGTCTGTCAACACTATCTTTTATGTCGGTTTTGCTTAGTTCATTCCTAAAGCTTCAGATCACTTTGTTCACAAGATGCTAAACAATTATTGGGCTTTAGTCTGTAAAACAGAGCAAGGCAAAGGTCTAATGAGATGCTAAGATGACCACTGTAGAAAACCACACCACCTACCTTGATTGACAGAGGTTGGTGAGCTCTGTGGTGAGGCAACCTGGTGTTTTGTTTTTCTGACTTTTTAATGCAATACATGGTCTTGACTTGGAGGCTTTGGGGGACTTATGCTTGTGTCTGAATTCGAAGGTGAGGTGGCTAAGTCCAACTGTCAGGTAAAGCAGGTCTCTTGCTCATCTGAGCAGCTGCGGCACCTTTATTCCCAGTCTGTCATATTGCTTTATGTAGTTGTATCGCTTCCCTTCCGAGTGCCTTCCCCTGTAATGTTTCTTTTTCAGTAGAAAAATAAACCACATTTGCTTGTTATCTTTTGGCTAAAGTGGGGCCGTCTTTCAGGGAAAACAATTAAAAGTAGGATAAAGCTATGGCATCGAAGTAAGATGATCTTTTTATGCAAATAGCTACTTTGCAGTTTCTAACCATCTGCTTTTAATTGAGCTTGTAGGCTATTAGCCTCGTTGTCTCAGAGAAGACTAGTTAGGTACCTGCCAGAGAGCTCAGAAAAACAGGGATCAACACCATGCATGTCAAAAGAAATTACTCAAATGAAAAATTGTACCCCAGCTTTTGCATGGAAAATGGGACTGAAGTCAAAAACAGCTGCTGGCAGCTTCAGTAGCAAACTGTGAACGGCGAAGCCACAGGTGCTCATGCAGGAAGACACGAAGCTTTCACAGCAGCATGTTATTTCTGCTGATTCTTATTTATTGTGAATTGAAGTTTTGAAGAAAGATCAGCTAAAGATCAACATAGCATTCTTCATCTCACCTCTTTTGGGGGAAGCCGTGTCTTGCAAAGGAGGATTCTTGCTGAGAATGTCTTAAATGGGTTTGGAACTTTATGCGCTGGCCCATGGTGAGAGGCTGGGTCAAGGCGGCATTTAGGAAACCCAGTGCAGAGTCAGAAAGAGGCTGGAGTCCTAGGTCCTGCTTGGACTGTGTGACTTATGCACACACAGTCCAGCAAATGCACAGGTTGGTGAAGGCAGGGCTATTGGTCTGATTGCGGAGAAGCAATGGGGATGAGTCTCTGTCTAAGTAGGAGTTTGTTCTGCTAAGTTCTCTCTTCTCTGCCCACCACAGACAGCATGAGAAGCGGAGAGTTGGGAGGACTTGGAAAGTACAGGGCCTGCACTTTAGAAAGGGACAGGTGGAGCTTAGAGAGACAGGTAAGTTAACGGGGGCAGCCCATCCAGTACATGGTCAGCAAGCAAATCTCATTTTAATGCCCTGCTCAGAGCTGGGCATATGAAGTCGTTGCCCAACTGGAGCTCATTTTCACAGTGCACTATTGAAATAACTCTTCCAAAGTTCGTTACTATTTCTCAAGGTAAAATAAATGCTTTATTTTTTAAATCTGTCTTCCCCTCCCTCCGTTTCCCTCTTCTCTCTCTCAGCCAGACATGATGGCACTTTTCATACGTGGGCCCAGGATTCTGAGGGAGCCTTCTTCCTGAATGTTTTGTTAATTGGCCAGAGGTTAGACACAGTCATGTTGTTGGACTAGACACTTCCTTGTGTCAGGTGAAAAGGAATGTGATTTTGTATTCACTGCATGTTAATGACCCAAAACTGTGACTAAAACATCTGGACTCTGGTCCCATTTCTGCATTAATTAGTGGTGTGCTCTGGGTCTTAATCCTCTCATCAGACCAAGAAAGCATCAGCTAAATAATCTCCAAGGTCCCCGCGAGTTTAAATATTATAATATTCTAGTTCAAGGCAGTTATAGAAACTTTATACTCATCACAAGGCTGTAATGGCTGTTTTTTTAAATTTTTTTAAATGCCTGTCTTCTTTGCCACAATTCTCAAAGCAAGTCTTTGATTCTTAATTTCACATTGGCTTTTATGTTCTACTTGAACTGTCAACAGTGAGGTGAACACTGAGGCTGGGGACATGGCTCAGCCAGTAAAGAACCTGCTGGGTCTGAGTCTGGTTTCCTAGTACTCATGTACAACCCAGGCAAGGTGGTTCAAGTAAGTAATCCCAGGTGTAGTAAGGCCCAGGCAGGCAGTTATATGGAGTTGATTGACCAGTGAGTCTCGCCAAGCTGAGTCAGTGAGCTCCGGGTTGAGTGGGAAGTGTTATCTCAAAAACTAATGTGAATGGGCTTGGAGAGATGATGGCTCAGTAGTTAAGAGCACCGAGTACTCTGCTAGAGGTCCCTGGTTCAATTCCCAGCGCCTCATGATGGCTCAGGACTGTCTTTAATTCTAAGACGAGGGAATCTAACATCCTTTTCTTTTGAGGGCATTGCACACACATACCACACAAACATAACAGGAAAGCAAAATATCCATATACATACAACTAAAGAAATAAGACTCAGAGAGGTCAAGGACGGCACTTTTGGCCTCATGCACACATGCACACGTGTGTCCACACACATATCAACTTGTATCCCCCATCTATTTACCTTTATATGTGCATCATAGCCACATTGAGCGCAGACTCTGCCTGTGAAGTGATGGACTTGCCAGGCCAATCTGGCTCTGCATGCGTCCTTTCATTCATTCTGTAATATTTTCTACAATGTCTTGACATGGAGAGCTCCTAGTCATTAAGGCTCAACTCAAGTATCACCAACATAGACACATCCTGGAGCCATCTCAGTTTTCAGTCAAATCAATGTATCCATCACCTGTAGAATGCAAAGCTTCCTGTAAGCAGCCGAGGACAGGCACAGCTCTAGCTGACAGGTTAGTAATGTATCTGCTTCTTTGATGTCACTTTCATCACCCGAAACAGACAACTCACAGGAAACATGGACATGTTTGGGCTCACGATTTCAGAAAGCTTAGTTCAAGGTCACATGGCTTCGTGTTTCCAGGCCAATAGTGAGGTAGTATATCATGGAGGCTGTTCACCTCATATCAGCTGGGAAGCAAAGAACAAAACAGAAAGAGGACAGGGCATGATAAAGCCCCAAGACATACTCCCATTGACTCAATTCTTCCAGCTAGGCCCACTCTATCACTTCCCTCTTCCACTATTGCCTTCACATTGGGAGTCCATCAGGGATTCCATCTATTTCTTGGGTCAGAACCCCAATGGCCTAATTATCTTTGGAGATGCCTTCACTCTCACACTCAGCAGTGTGCTTCACCAATCTTGTAGACATTTCCCCCAATCAAGTGAACAATTAAGATTAAAAGCCATAGTAAGAAAGATGAATATGAAGCAAATAATAAATGTAAGAGATCAAGGGAACTGGGCATGGTAATACATACATGTAATTACTGTACCTGGGAGGCTTGGGTAGTTTGGGTTATAAAGTCAAGGTCATACTATGAAAGTATGAGGCCATCTGAGCTACAAAGCAAGATGCTCTCTCAAAGAATAAATAAATGAGCAGACAAGTGAAGTAAGTGTGGTGGTTTGAAAGAAAATGACCCCCCAAAGAAGTGGCCCTATTAGGAAGTATGGCCTTGTTGGAGTAGCTATGGCCTTGTTGAGGAAGTGTGTCACTGTGGAGGTTGGGCTTTGAGGTCTCATATATGCTCAAGATATGCCCAGTGTCCCAGTTCACTTCCTGTTGTCTGTGGGTCGAGATGCGGAATTCTTTAGCATGTCTGCCTGCTGCCTTTCGATCAAGATGTGGAATTCTCGAGCACCATGCCTGACTTTGCACCACCATACTTCCAGCTGCCATGATCCCTGCCATGTGACAATGGACAAAACCTCAGGAACAGTAAGGTGCCACCTCAATGAAATGTTTTCCTTTGTAAGAGTTGCTGTGGTCATGGTGTCTCTTCTGATACGCTAACTAGGTACCAGGGACTGGGATACTGTTGTGATATGTTTGACCATGCTTTTGTTTGAAGGACTATGGACCATGGGACTGTTAATTAGAAAAGCAGTTGAATGCTTAAAGTACTGCTTAATAGGTCATCCTAGTAGAAACATGGAAGATAGTGGTGCTGAGTCTGATTTGAACTGTGAGTGCCTGCATCAAGAGGTTTCAGAGGAAAAGAATGTTGATATGTGGCCTAGAGACCGGTCTTGTAATATTTTGGAGAAGAATGTAACTGTTTTTTGGCCCTTGTGTAAAGAGTCTGCCTGAGGCTAAAGTGAAGAGAGTTGGATTAATTCCATTGGCAGAGGAAACCTCAAAATAGCTTAGTATAGACTCTGTCGTGTGGTTATGAGTGTTCATGCTTACAAAGATTTGTAATGGAAAGGAGCAAGCTGAGCAAGAAAAAATACACAATGTAGAACAATTTGTGGAGAAAAGGAGCACCAGGAATGGAGCTACGCGGATTGAAGTTAAGTCTTGTGTTCAAGGAGATGAACAGATTGAAAAATGGAATAAAAGTATAGACTCTGTCTTGTGGTTATTATTGGTAACTCTAATAAAGTTTTATAACAGAAACTAGCAAGCTGAGCAGGGTAAATTACCAAATGTACAATTTGAGGAGAAAAGAAGCTTCGGGAAGTAGAATAGAGCTTAGTACTGTATTCAAGGACAAACAGATCAAGAAATGGAATAAATGGAATGGTGACTGCAGGACAAAATCCCACCCAGCTAAGTTTCCAATTTGGGAAAAGGAATTAAAAGCTTGGAGCCAGGTGTTCTGGTGGACACCTTTAATCCCAGCGCTCAGAAGGCAGAGGCTGGTGGATATTTGAGTTTGAGTCCAGCCTGGTATACGGAGCAAGTTCTAGGACAGACAAGCTTAGGCAGTGAAGGAAACCATGCAAAACAGAAAGCTGGTAAAGATGTAGCTGAAAAATCTCTGTTTTCAAGGCCAGCCTGGTCTATAGGTCCATTTTTAGGGCGATCAAACTTAAGCAGTGGAAAAAAAAACCATCAAAACCAGAAAGCTGGTAAAGACATACTTGAATGAACAAGCCATGTTCCAGCCTGAATAAGTAACAGAACTTGACAGCTTTGGCCATGTGGTTCTGGCTTGGGGGTCAAAGTTAGAAGAAAGCTGTTAAAGAAATTTCCTCCATGACTAAGGAAAGCAGCTGAGACCAGGCATGTAGCAGGGTGTTCCTGAATGGAGATCCACAGAGGCCATTGTGTGAAGCTGTGAAGGTGAAGCCTGGGTTGCCTTGGAGAACCTAAGATGTTGGAGATGCCAGAGCCGTGGGACACGTGCAGCAGAAAGCTGCTGACCAGGAGAAAGAAGTGTGTTGCAGTCAATGAAGCTGAAAGAAGTTGGAGATCTGAAGAGCATTTTGACATCAGTCATGGAGATGCAGAGTTGGTAGTTTACTCAACTGGTATTTTGTGCTGCAGGAGCTCATTTGGCCAATAGCCTTTAAGATACCAGCCCACTGGGCGTGGTCTATTATACTATAAATGCAGCTGTAAAGCATGAGCTTGCTCTCTTGCTTCTGGCTCTCACTTCTAGCTGCTAGACTCTGTTCCTGTTCCCCATTCGTGCAGAGGACTGTGATCTAGGACAGTGATCTGCGAGTCTCCCCTAAATCAATAACCCCTTATTATATGTTAAAACAAAACAAAACAAAAAATGGAGAATTCTGGGAAGAGGAAAGCTCAATCTGCAGACACAGAGGAAGCAAGATGAGGATACCTTACTGATGAAAGGTACCGACCATGTGGCTAAATAGACAAGCATTATGGGCTAATAATTTAAGATGTAAGAAAGAGTTAACAAGAAGCATGAGTTACTAGGCCAACCAGTTTATAATTAATGTAGTAGGCCTCTGTGTATTTCTTTGGGTCTGAACAACTGTGGGACTGGGTGGGACAGAAGCCTCTGTCAACAACTTGGTCTTGCTGTGGTCTAATATTTCCTCACTATACTCCCTTCTCTACATTTTGGAATGGTGATGGGTAGCCTGTCAATTATGTGTTAGAAGTATGTGATCTTTTTAGTTTTGATTTTACAGGTGTTTACAGTTAAGAGATTACATGGATCTCAGAAGAGACTTTAAATTTTAGATATTTGAATAAGTTTGAGACTGTTCTATTAGACTATGGGACTTTTGAAGTTGGAATGAATGTAATTTTGCATTGTGATATGACTACAAGCCTTTGGGGGCCAGGGAGTAGAACATACTGGTTAGAAAGAAAATGGCCCCCAAAGGAAGTGACACTATTAGGACGTGTCTTGTTAGAGTAGATGTGGCCTTGTTGGAGGAAGTGTGTCACTGTGGAGGTGGGTTTTGAGGTCTAATACATGCTCAAGTCATGCCCAGTGTCTCAGTTCATGTCTTGTTGCCTTTGGACCAAGATGTAGAATTCTCCAGCACCATGTCTGCCTGCACAAAGCCATACTCCCAGCTGCCATGCTCCCTGCCATAATGGATTAAACCTCTGAATTGTAAGCCACCCTAATTAAATGTTTTCCTTTATAAGAGTTGCCATGGTCACGGTGTCTCTTCACAGCAATAGAAAGCCTAAGTCAGACAGTAAGTAAGCAAGATAAAGTAACAACTTATACAAAGAGAGGAAATCCCTGAATACCCATGGAAGCCCAAATGAACTGAACTCAGAATAGCTCCCACAGTCCCTTGTTGCTCACCCTTACCAGTAAACCAATTGTATCACCAATAGTAATAGAACCATAGATCCACATATCTATCTCTTCCCATGATCTGTGTGGTCTAACATGGTAGCAATGAGCCATAATGATAATGTAAGTAATTACAATAAAATTAATATTTGATTCTTCTTTCATAATAGTCACATGCTAAGAATTTAGAAGCTGAATGTTGTAAGTGGTCTCGCTATTGGGTACCATAGATGATAGCTTCTCTACCAGTCCAGAAAATTTGAACAGTGTTGCTCTGACTGAGAGCTCTCACTCTCCCCTATATCCACATGGCAGTGACTTTTACTATGCAAGAGTTCAAGCAGGGTCTGCTTTGGGGTTCAGGAATAACCAGAATCTCCTTCTGTGTGAAAAGCCCTCACAGGAGTAAGGAGACAGAGACTGTAGGGAGGAAATCAGGGGCTTTGGCCTTTGTTCTGAATGGCTGGGAGAAGCTGGGATGTGGTGAGCAGAGGAGAAAGGAGGTGAGACTCACATTTTAACTGCTACTGTGGCGCTTTGCTGAGAGCAGAATAAGGGAGCCACATCAGAGTCCAGTTTCTGGGCTCACGGCAAATGAAAACCATGGCTTGAATGGGATGAGAAGGCCTATGTATTTTGAATGCAACGCGAGGGAAAGAGGAGACACGGATGTGCCCCAAACTCTCATATACACAAAAACAAACAAACAAACAAGTCTCATAAGCTAACAGTGTGGACTTGGAGGTTGCAGGATCTGTTGGGGTGAGCAATCTAGAGAAGAGAATAAGAAAAATAAAGATCTGAGAATCCAAGTAGGCAAAGACAAAGAGTGCATATGAGCAAATAAGGTCAACTAGTTCTCTCAACAAGCAATTTAAAGAGAGATTTTAAGAAAAAGCTCCAAATTTCTCCCTCATAGCTAAAGGGGGAAGGTAATGAGTATCCTAGGGTTGCTATGACACAATTGAGCATCTCACAATGATTCAAATTTATTATGTCTGTCTTCTGTATGTAAGAGACTGACAAGTCTTTCTGGGCTAAAATCAAGGTGTAGGCAGGCCCACACTTTTGGAAGGGATAGGTAGAATCCTTTTCTCCCCTAGAATCCCTTAGTCTAACTCTCCAGGCAATCTTCTTGGTTCTGAATTGCATCGTGATTACACCAGGCCCAAATGTCTAATCCAGGATAATCTCCCCTCTCAAGGTAGTTAGCTGATTAGCAACTTTAATTCCAAGCTCATTTCTCCTTGCCATGTAGTGTATCGCGTGCACAAGTTTCAGGGATTAGTTGCGGATAGCTGTGGGGGGAATGTCTTGAATTTTTCATTCTTTTTTGTGCCAAAGGATCAATATACACTAATAAAAATGATTGAGAGGATGTCTAGAGTATACACAAATCCAAATTAGACATCCTCTCAATCACTTTTATTATTGTTTATCGATCGTCTGGAGCTAAAAGAAAAAAGAAGGCTGAAAATGCTAAGCAGAAGAGGAACTTAGAAGTTCCCCCATTTATACAAAGTCGTGCACACATTCTGCTTTTAATTAACCTTCATAATATTTATGGTTTGTGTAAGAACAAACCCAGATTTAAAATATTGTGTTAGAGGGTGTGTGCACATGAGTATGTATGTGTGTGCCTGTGTGATTGTTTCATATAAATTTTTATTGGTTATAAATCTTATATGAAAGTCACATACAATGACTATTGGAATTTGTTCTCCACTACTTTCAGGATTTATCTTTTGGCCTTTATGTATATCTTGTATTTACAACTGTCATATTTTTTTGAAGGTGCAGTCTGTAGAATGCAAATGCCCTGTGGGTCAGAGGGTTGAACATTCAGAGTTGAGACCCGTTGGAGTGACTGACAAGTTTGCTTCATCCGAGAACTGCTGGGTCTTATTCTGTAATTTCTCTCCCAGCTATCCCCACCAACATTCTTATGACCTCTTCTTCAAATTAGGACAAGCCCAGTGTAACAGCTTCCTGAGCGGCCTCACTGGGTGTGCCGGAAAGGCAGGAGAGCCTGGTGGTGACTGAATGGTCTTTGGGATCAGCGAACTGGAATCCAGTCTTATTTGGACCACTTACCAGACAGAGGCTGTGGGCAAGTTATTTCCTCATGTAACCCCAGTTTTCTGTAGAATCAGGGAGACAGTGTTTTCATACAGCTGCTAAAGTTTATATTGAAGTAAGGAGGACATGAATTCATTGTGTTTGAGGAGTAGAAAGACCAATGGCTGGAGCAGGTGAGTGAGTGAGAGACATAAGGTCTGAGAGGCTGTGCAGGGCTCTGACAGCCTTGGCAACCGGTTTGGACCAGAGGCAAGAACACTGTTGAAGTCCAGGCTTTGGGTTTGAAAAGTGACCTTGGGCTTTATAATACCTTTAAGATTTGCTAATGTTATTCTTTTCTTTTCTTTCTTTCTTTCTTTCTTTCTTTCTTTCTTTCTTTCTTTC
>LOJH01019373.1:0-12158 GCA_001685095.1 Ellobius talpinus | reverse complement strand
TTTCTTTCTTTCTTTCTTTCTTTCTTTCTTTCTTTCTTCTTTCTTTCTTTCCTTTGTGTGTGTGTATGTTGGGGAAAGAAAGGGAGGAGAGTGAAGGAAGGCCCACGTTTAGAAAGTCTAGAGTACTTTCATGTTTTCTGCTTGGGAGCTAGAGAGTGGCAGCAACTATTTTTGTGAGACTCAGAATACAGAGCCAGTGGACTCAGGGGAGCAGACAAAGTTGTTGTTCCGAATAGGCCTTTCGGTTCCTAGAAGCTGCTCCACTGCAGATGCACACAGATGCCCATGCAGACCTGTGTCTTAGCAGAGTCTTGGCTAAAGCTGTCGGCCTGAGAGTCACCAGAAGGCTTGGGTGGTTGACAGAGGGAGCAAGCATTCAGTTATAATAAAACAGTAGACCGACCTGACATTTTCTCTCTCCCTAGCTCCCTGTTTACTCCACTGCTAAAATGCAACGAAAATGGCTACAAGAAACCAGAAAGAGGCTACGGTGCTGTTTGCGGTTTTGTGAGGAATATAAATAAAGTATATCTGTGGAAATGAAAGGCACACACCAGTGTTATGTGCAGATTGGAGTTCCACACTCGTTCTGCCTGTATTGTGTGGGAATCTTAAACCAATAGGAATTTAGAGATGACCAAAGAACCTCCCAAGATCTAGCAGAAGCAAATTAAAAAAAAGCTCCAAACCCTTAATGTCAATGAAATTTTCTATGAAAAAAATGAATCCTTCTCAAGGGATTAATTAAAAATAAAGAACTGACAGATCACAAGAGAAGATGTCCAACCACAAGAGAAAGTCAACTAGCGATCCAGGAGAGGAAGGATAATATAACTGATGCAATATTAAACTTCACCCATAGAGGGTGCTAGAGGAGCCTTTCCCTGTTCAGTGGAGAAACCCATTCAGTATTGGGTCTATTTTAATTCCTCCAGAACTCTGACAACAACAGGGACGTGCTGTTATCCCTAAGCCCTGCACATAGGGCACTCCAGCCTTCTGTCCTCAGCTAGGCCTGCTGTTCACAAGGTTTCACAGTTTCACAAAGCAACGCCAGCAGTTGGCGATCAGGTGTTCAAACACTCGAGTCCTGGCATATTTGCGCGTTCAGACCACACTGTCACACCTGTCTCAGACTTGAGAGGTGGGGGCAGCTGTAGACAGTCCTACTGCTTAGTGAAGCTCTTTCTTTAAAAACAATTGTTAGGCATGCATCTAATGAGTCAACAGTGTATGTTTACACGGTTTTAGTTAATACCTGTTTTGTAAATGGACTCTTCTTTCCGGAAGGTCATAGTTTTATGACATTGTTAATATGAATATCTATTGAGTTGGGTGTAAGTACCGAGGTGAGCATGTTTCCTCCATCCTGCCTCTGCAGCACAATCAGCTATGAGCTCAAACCATGAGCCAACTAGACCCTTACGTTGCTTTATGCCAGGAATTTGGAGTAATGAAAAAAAAAACTTAACCAATACAGCACCATACTAGCCTTAGATGCATACTCTTAAAGCTAAGGACATTTTAAAAATGTCTGTTTGGATGTCTAATCATTATTGTCTGGTCATAGGCAGATCAACTTAACACAGATACACAGGGAATGGGAAATATGCAAACATGTTGTAACCCACACAGGTCCTTTAATCAGACTTGAAGTTCAAGAGAATACTTAGCAACTAGTAGAGATTTCCAGAGGGTTTATCAAGACTGATATCTAATAGAAGTGGGCAAGTATTTGTTCTTGTATCTAATGCATTAAATTTGAAATATACCTAAAATATTTTGTTCTTCATAGCCATAAAGCTACTAAAGTATATGTGATTAGACTTAACATAATATATGAAATTTGAGAAAAATAATGAAATTTAACATATTCACAGGCTTTAGTAATTGGGAAGTTATAACATATAGTCAAGCACTATGATGATAACATTCATTGTTAGCTGGCTGCATACAGAATCATATATGAGATGGACCTCTGTATGTGTCTGTGAGGGCTTTTCCAGAGAGCTTTTGTTAAGGTTGGAAGGGTTACTCTGAGTTTAGGCAGCATCATCCCATGCATCCAGCATTCATCCCTCTGTTTCCCACTACAGATGCCGAGTGATCAGCCACTTCACGCACCTGATTTTACAGCAACATCTATTCTTGGAACCATACCCGTCATGATGGGTTCAAACTGGGAGCCAAAATAATTCCCAATTTCTTTAAGTTGATTTTAGCTGAGAGTTGCTCACAGTGTAGCTAGAGCTAATTAGTGTAGGCAGGTAGGCTCAGTAAAAAAAAAAAACCAACCTGCTATTCTCAAAATAATGTATAAAATCAAAGGGAGGTCAATCTAAACCTCAGGGTTTCTCAGAATTCTGACAGTTTCCAAAATTAACACAAATGAATCACATGCAAAGATTAGTCAAAGGAAAGAAATAAACATTAGAAAGGACAAACTTAGTCAATTATCAAAGCTTGTTATAAAGTCATAATAATTAATTTGTTGGCAAAGCAATGCAGGTTGCAGTTTTGTTGAGGCAAAAGTAAGCAATTGTTTGTTTTAATTAGATTTCATAAGACAGCACCATGTCTGGGTTGAAAAGAAGGTAACAATGAAGAGAATGAAGGCTCTGAAGTGTCCATTTTCCTGCATTTGCTTACCTGCAGAGGTTAGTTACCTAAGACCTTCAAGGTGTGAAAGTTTCCTGAAAGTTTTTATTGGTTTATTGACTAACTGATTGGCTAGGGAACTTAAGGATGCATTAAGTGCTGTTGTTGGGGATAAAGCATAGGCCTCGTTTATGCTAGTCAAGCTCTGCACCACCGAGTTATATTTCTAGCCCTGGCTGTTTGGTTAATGTGACAAAAATACGTGCAATAATCAACTTATAAGGAGGAAAAAGTTTCTCTTTTTTTCCATGAGCAAAGCATTTAATAGGGTTTACACTTTCAGAGGGTTAATAAAGTCCATGATGGTGAAGTGAAGGAATATGTCAGAGCTTACATCTTGACCCACAACCACAGGGGGAAGCAAGACAGATGCTGGGAATGGTGTAAGACTTTTGAAACCTGAAGGTTCATCCCTAGTGACACACCTCCAACAAGGTCACACCTCTTAATTCTTCCCGCAAAGTTCCACTCCCTAATGACTAATCATTCAAATATATGAGTCTAGGAGAGTCATTCTCATTCCAACCACACATGCCACAACCTGGTCCTCATAGGCTCATCTCCACAATATAAATCCACAAAGTGCATTTAGACCAACTTCAAACATCTCTGGAATCTTTCACATTCTCAATGGAGTTTAAAGTCTGAAGTTCCTTCTGAGACTCAAGGCAATCTCTTAATTATAACCCCTATAAAATAAAAAAGCAAATTATATATTTCCAACTTATGATGGTAAAAAAACACATTACCATTACAAAAGAGAGGAATGGGGTGCAGTGTGTCACTATTGGACTAAAACAAGACTGAAAACCAACAGGGCAAACTCCAAACTCCGTAGCTCCATGTCTGATGTCTGAGAGCTTAGATGAGTCCACCCTCCTGGCTTTGCTCACTGAAACACACATCTTTCTCTTGGGCTGGTTCCATTACTACATGTAACTTTCCCTGGTAGATGTCTTCATGGCCCTGGCATCCCCAACATCTTGGAGTATCCAAAGCAATCCAGGCTTCATTTTCAGAATGTGTCTTAATTACTTTTCTATTGCTGTGCTAAGACACCTTGACCAAGACACATCATAAAAATAAGCATTAAATGTGGAGCTCATGGATCTAGATGGTTAGAGTCCTTGACCCTCATGGTGAGGGTCATGGTAGCAGGCAAGAGGCATGACACCAGACCTGTAGCTGTTGGCTTACATCTTGATCCATAAACATGAGGCAGAAAGAGCTAACTGGGAATGGTCTGTGATTATGAAACCTCAGGGTCCACCACCAGTAACACACACTTCTCTCAACAAGGTCACACCTCCTAATCCTTCCCAAGTAGCTTCACTAACTGGGGACCAAGTATTCAAATATGTGGGCCGATCGGGGAGGGACTTTGCTATTCAAACCACCACACACAGCTTCACTCAAGTGTCTCAGGATTTCCATGTAGGGTTTCCTCTGCTACATACCCATCCATACCATTTATATCCAACCATGGAGGGAGATTCCACAATCCCCTTACTCCTGTATCTTTAACAACTCTAAAGCCAGAACCACACATACAACACTGCCAGATTTGACTTCCTGCTTGGGACAGGGCCTAGCTCCTTTGAATCTCATTTGCAGAAGCTTTCCTTTGTTGTTGCTTTTTAGGACCAGACATTTCCTCGGGCCTCCCATTTTTGTAAGTTGGATATGTGTGGGGTCTTTCCCTAAGGGCACCCCTTACTTTATTTCCTTTTGTATCAGTCCCCTCCTTGATCTCCTTTTCTATTTCAGCCCAAGCTTTGGCTCTAGCATTAAATTTCCTGATGCTATTTTTCCTCTTCAAACTGTATGTTTCGTTATTTGCCCCACTTGTTCTTTTACACTGTGGACTGTATAAGAGTGACTACTAATAACCATATGACAGCATCAGTATTAGGTTGTCTTGAAAACTCCTCCACCAAGGAATTGAGAGTCTATTGCTTTTAAATAGAGTCTCAGGAAGATTCTTGGGATAAGAGCAGAATGCATCTATATCTTTTGTCAAAATATCATAAGAATGGTTTCTAGCACAGTTGCTGCTACTGTTTCCCCTCTGAAACCTCTTGATCTGGGCCTCCATAATCCTTATGGATCTCAACACTATCATCTTCCAAGCTCCTATTAGGATGGTCCACTAAACCCTGCTTACAGCATTGGACCGCTTTCCAAGTCCAAACTTTCAAACTCTCCCATATACCTCCCCAAACCAACGTGGTCAGGCCTGTCACAGCAATAGTTCATTGCCGGATACCAACTTCTGTCTTAGTTTTTCTATTGTTATGATAAAACACCATGCATTCATAAGGTAACTTATAAAAAAAGTGTTTAATTTGGCTTACAGATTAGGAGGGTTAGAGTTCCCGATGGCAATGAAGAAATACCTGAGAGTTCACATCCTTTTTTTTGATCTTGGAAGACGATATTTACAAATCACATTTCCCGTGAATGACTTTTATGCAGAATATGTCAGAACCCCTCAGATCTGAACAGTAAGGAACAATCAGATTGTAAAGTGGACTAAAGAAGGGCATGGGTGGGGGAAATAGCTCATGAGAACATAGACAATTTCATTAGTCATTAAGGAAAGGTAAATTAAAATCTGTAAGAGTGGCAAAATGAAAAAATACCGGAATACCAAATGATGGCAGCGGTGCAATGGCTAGAACCCTAGGGTTCTGCTGGGGGAGAGTGCAAAATATCTAGTCACTACTGAAAAAAGGCTTCAGAGTCCTTAAAGTTAAACATGTATCTACCACACATCCAGCAGCCATCATCTACCTATTTACCACAGAAAAATAAATGTTCCCAAAAGTACATCCCAAATGAAACTGTTCCTAAATGTTTACAACTGTTTCTATTCACAGTCACCCCAGATAGGAAAAAATGTAAATATAGACGTCCTCCAAGGGGACTGGAGAAACACACAGTGGAACATCTCAACAATGGTATTCTCTTCAGCGCCGCACAGGACCAGCTACTGAATCACGCAGAACCTTGGATGAATCTCAAAGTCATTAGGCCAAGTGAAAGGATCCCGCCAGCTGCACAGGGTGGATTCCACTTAAGAGAATGTCTCTAGAAGTCAGCACACCACAGCTAGGCAGCAGCCCGATGTGGGTTCCCTGTTAAGGCTCAGAGGGGAGACATGGGGGTGGCTTTTGTTTTGCTTGTTCTGTGCTTTGGTTTTGAGGCAGGGTCTCACTGTGTCTAGCCCAAACTTGCATTGGAACTGGTGACGCCTGAGTCTTTGGAGTGCTGGGATTATAGGTGTGTGCCATTATACCCAGCCCAGAAATGTATATTTTCATGGTGTTGGTTGTAATGGGGACTGCATGAGTTTCTTTTTTCTTTCTTTTCTTTTCTATTCTTTTCTTTTTGTTTAGCTGCTTTTAAAAATTTTTTAAATTTTTTTAAAAATAAAACAAACTGTCTTTTTCCACTGTACATACCAATCCAAGTCGCACTCCCTTCCTTCCTCCCATTTCCTCTATTTATCCCCCACTCCACTTCCCATCCACTCCTCAGAGAGGGAAAAGGACATTGCTTTGGGGAAGGTCCAAGGCCCTCCCTACTATATCTAGGCTGAGCAAGGTATCATCCAAAGAGAATAGGTTTCAAAAAAAATCCAGTAAAAGCAGTAGGGATGAATTCTGGTGCGACGGCCAGTGGCCCCACAGTCTGCCCAGCCATGCAACTGTTAACCACATTCCGAGGGTCTAGGTTGGTCCTATGCTGGTTCCTTCCCTGTCTGTCTGGAGTTGGTGAGCTCCCATTANGATGAAGGTTCTATGGTGATATTTAAGATATTCGTCAGTCTGACTACAGGGCAAGGCCAGCTCAGGCACCCCCTCCTCTATTGCTTAGGGTCCTAGCTGAGGTCATCCTTGTGGATTCCTGGGAATTTCTCTAGAGCCAGGTTTCTTGCTAACCCCATAATGGCTTTCTCAATCAAGATATCTCTTTCCTTGCTCTCATCTCTGTTCTTCCTCCATCTCGACCATCCCATTCCCTCAAGTTCTCCTTGCCCCTCCCCTTCTCCCCTTCTCTTCCCCTTCCACCTTTCCTTCTCCTCCCACCTCTCTGTTCCCAATTTTGTTGGGTGATCTTGTCTATTTCGACTTTCCAGGTGGATCTATGTATTTTTTTTAGGGTTCACCTTCTTACTTAGCTTCTCTAGGATTGCGAACTATAAGCTCACTATCCTTTGTTTATAGCTAGTATCCACTTATGAGGGATACATACCATACTCATCTTTACATGTCTGGGTTACCTCACTCAGGATGGTGTTTTCTGGTTCTGTCCATTTGCACACAAAATTCAAGATGTCAATTTTTTTAACCACTGAGTTGTACTCCATTGTGTAAATGTGCCATATTTTCCTTATCCATTCTTCAGTTGCGGGGCATCTAGGTTGTTTCCAGGTTCTGGCTATTACAAATAATTCTGCTATGAACATAGCTGAACAAATATTTGAGAGTTCACATCTTGATCCACAATCATGTGGGAGAAGGGGACGGAGAGGGAGAGAAATTGAGAGCATTAGTTAACTGGGAATGACCTGGGATTTTGAAACCTTAGAGCCTGTCCTCAGTGACACTGCCACCTTCTCTAACAAAGCCACAAAACCTTAAATCCTTTCTAAGCAGTTCTGTCAACTTGGGATCAAGTATTCAAATATATGAATCTTTGGGCCCAGTCTCATTCAAACTACCACAGACTTATACATGGCTTATAGTTGCAGAGATTTCAGTTGATGACCACTTGGCACTGAGGGGTTGCTCTTTAACAGCACAGTAAATGTTAGAAGATCATAGTAGAAAAGGTTGTTATTTACTTATGGTAGCTAGGAAGCAAAAGGTAGAGGAGGAGGAAGAGGCTAGGGTCCCTGTACCCTCTACGAGGGCATATCCATAGTAACCCAAGTCCTTCCCACAGACAATAGTGCCAAAGACTGACAACCAAGCCTCTATTAACTGGCCTTTGGGGGGGGACACTTATCTAAAGCACAACAAACACATAGAAGAAAAATTAAACAGGAAGGGAGTGAGTTAGAGACTGAAAACTGTCAGAACTGGGGACATAATGCCATGGCTCCTGGCTTACTGAGGTTAGTTCTATGAGTGGCCTAGTCATTTCTACATAGTAGATATGAAGTCATCATGGATACTGATAATGTTTGGAAAAGGAAATTTTATGGTATTCCTATTTCTTGACAAGGGAACCCACGAGAATAGACAAGAATGTGTGTTTATTAATATAAATGTGCACGTTGGCTTGCATGTTAATTTTAACAGATACCACAATTTGAAAATGATAGTAAGAATATCTATGACGTTTTCCATGGTCAATTGTAATAATAATAGTAGATGTTTAATTGGAGATATATATCTGTATGTGTCACTATGGATTGAACCCAGGGTCTTGTATGTCCTAGGCAAGTGCTTCGCTGTTGAACTACATCTCCAGCCTTTGCTTCTATGACACAGGATCTCATTCTATAGCTCAGGCTGGTCTTGAGTTTGCAATCTTTCTTCCCCAGCCAGCCAAGTATTGGGATCATGCCCAGCTGTATGCTATTTATCTTTGCTATCTTGGATGGCTTCTGGAAGTGGAAATAGTGCATTGAAAATGAAAGGGTGTGGCTGGTAAATACCTCCTTGCTGGAATCCATGTTTCTATATAGTCTCCTCAAGATTAGGAATCTAAAAGTTTAGTTTTGTGTTTGTGGTTCTAAAGGGACTTGAAGGATGGGGCATGGCTAAAGGGCATCGCCCAATGGTTCAGATACTTGTGAAGGTACCTTCTGCAAATAAATTTCAATGTAGAAGGAAATTTTCAGTGGGGCTAGGGAGATGGCTCAGTGGATAAAAGAGGCACTGACCACTCTTCCAGAGGACCGCAGTTCAATGACCTAAATGGCTGAGTTCAACCCTCTGTAACTCCAATTCCAGGAGATCTGATGCCCTCTTCTGGCTTTCTCAGGTACTGCATACACATGGTATCCATGCTGGTGAGACACCCATAAGACATATAAAATAAGAATAAATAAATGAATCTTCAAGGAAGAAGCTGAATTGTTTCTAGAGTATTGAACTCCACCATGCCTGTTTCTCCAAGGCAGCAATAGAAAGGAGGTCAGAGATCAGAAGTAGCTTACCTCCTGACTAAGGTTGATGCCAGGAGCAGCCCAACAGTTCCTGCTTGTTAGAACAGCAGCAACCACAGCTGCAGAAAATGCTTAGAGAAGTCCCTTCTACTGTACTCAGATTTGGTGACCAAGAACTCTAAGCTCATCCAACTGCGCTGAACCATAGAGTTTTAGAACCCTCTGCTATTAAAGCTGATGAACTCTCAGAAGCTTCCAGTTCAACCTTTCCATTTTTCATCTATGGCAGGGACACTTAAAACTGCGTCTAAAGGGACAATTGGATCAAATCTCTCCTAACTTACCCTGACAGTCATAACAGACAAACCGGTTGTGAGCAGAAAGACATAGAGACAATTTCAAATAGGGTATTAACCTCTTGATACATGATTTTAAATATCAGCCATAAAAAAGTTTAGAGACCCAGATTATGTTTTATATCACCCTGAATATTTTAAATGCCTTAGAATTGAATTCTAAATGCCAAATTTATGGGTATCACAGAGTGACAAATCTGTCTTAAACATACAAGGACTATGCTATTTATAACCTACAAATACCATGAAAAACCTAATTTACTAACTGCAAAAGTGTGACAGATGGGATGAAAGACAGTGCTTTGCTTGATTTATAAACTTCAAAATATTAAAATAAGGCATCCCCAAGCAAGGCCTGCCTCTTGATGAGCATTTATCTGGTGCTGGGTGCTTCCTCAGCATAGGTGGCCTCCAGTTATGATTAGACTGCTTTTGAAAGCACCCAGAAAACTCTCTCTAGCTCTGGCTGAGCAGTTCACCAGGTGGGGAGATCTGCCAAGATGAAAATCTAAACTTGTACTTTTCCTAGGAAAAGACGTGGAGAGAAGCTTCTGGAGATGGTGTGTACGAGGCAAAGCAAGGCTTTCACGGACCAGATGCTTCCAGACTTCTTGGCCCATCTTGCACTTTTGGGGGGTGCACAGAGTACAATAGAACTGAATGTGGTCGGGTTCCATGGAGGAGACACCCGTGAGAGGAAGTGGAGAGGGAGTCTGGTAGGGCTGGGAGAGTCATCAGAGGGTGAGGTAAGTTTGACAGTGAGTGGAAGAGGGAGATCATTTTCATGGCAGTATCCCGATTACAAACCAACCCCAGTTTAAGGAAGGGTTGACAGTGTCCTTGAGGAGTTCTTAACCTTACTGGGCTATGCAAGACTCCCATGTCTCCCAAGAACATGGACCTGTCTTCCTGAGTGTCCCTGCTATCCTCAGACCTGGGAAGGCAGCTGACTGTGGAAGGTGGAGTCTTGGGATGAAGGCTGGGGATTTCCTTGAGTAGCTGGGGCCCTATGTCAACTTCATTCTCTGTAACAGGATGTGTGCAATGTACATCATCATGGGTGCTGCTTCCAGCCATGGGCCGCGTTAGGAAACAAGCAATTCTGACTCATGTTCTTCATGTCTCACCACATCTCTTTTCTCTTCTTATGTACTTCTCTCCACCCCCACTCTCCTTAGACATGTGCATGGAGAGGCTTAAGCACTTTTTATTCCCTTTAAAGTTATTGAAATTATTTTAATTATTTGTTTTTGTATTGGAGGGGGAGGTATGCAACATTGTATGCAACATTGTATACACTGAATTTTCAACTTGACAGGCTCTACAGTTATTTGGGAGGCAAGCTTTTGGAGGTCTCTGTGAGGGAGTTTCAGACTGGATTAATTAAGATATGAAGACCTGCCCAAAATTTGCGAGCACTGTTCCACGGGCTGGGGTCTGGACTGAATAAAAAGACAAAGGAGGTAAGTAAGATGCTAAGTGTAAGAGCGCGTGTTGCCAAACGTGCCTGCTGGAGTGAGATCCCCAGAACCGCATGGGAGGAAGAGAGAATTGACTTGTACAAGTTATCCTCTGGTCTTCATACACGTGCCACCCCAAACAAACAAACAAACAAACAACATAAATACATAAATACACAAACAAATGAACAAAATAACAAATGAATAAATGATGGTTAAGAATAAAAAATGAAGAGTTGGAGAGGTTATGAGCAGTGGCTGCTCTTCCAGAGGACCCAGGTTCTATTCCCAGCACCCATATGGCGGCTCACAATGTTTATAACTCCAGTTCCAGGGGATCCAGCACTTTCACTAAGACATACATGCAAGTAAAACACCAATGCAATAAATAATTCTAAAAATTAAAAAATTGAGAGAGAAAGGAAACTTTGATCGCCCCCTCTTCCTGAGTATGTGCTGTGACCTGTTGCCTCATGCCACCATGATAGATGGTATCCTTTGTTAAACTGTGAGCCAAAGCAAAGCCTTTGTCCATTAAGCTACTTCTTGTCAGGTATGGTCATAGCTATGAAAAAGTAATTAATACAAAAATTGGTGTCAGGAGTGGGGTTAAAGTAGGCTAGAACGTTGCAGGCAGAGTTTAAAGCCCATCCTCATGGCAGTTTGGAAGAGGAGATTGTGGAGAGAAGCTCTAAGAGTGGATGCCTAGCTCATAAAATTCAGTGACTTTATAGAGAACTTGATTCGAGGCCATTTCAATTACATTTTGACAAAGAGTTTGTCTGAATGTTACCCATGTCCAGAGAACTTCAATGGGGCTGATTGAAAGCAGTGGACTAGTTTGTTTGATGGAGGGAATCTCAAGAGAGGATGCTGTTCATGCTATGTCATAATTACAGCTCGGTGCTCGCACCCAAGTATACATATTTTGTATTTAGCACTGCGATGGCCAGTGTTGATTGTCAACGTGACATGATCTATAATCACTCAGGAGACAGTCTTCTGAGCATGTCTGTAAGGGAATGTCTAGACTGGATGAGTTAAGGTGGGAAGATCCACTGTAAATGTGGGTGGCATCATTGCTTGGGTTTGGGTCTGGTATGAATAAAGAAGAGAAAGAAGACCAAGGATCACCATTTGTGCTTTCTGCTTGCTTACTGAAGATGCAATCCAGCCAGCTGCCACAGTCCAGCTGCCATGCCTGTCTCACCATGATAGATGGTACTGCCTATTAAACTGGAAGCCAAAGTCAGCCTTTCTTCCTGTAAGTTACTCAGACATCTAGTCGCAGCATTGATAAGAGTGACTAATAGAAGCATAATTCAATACATGTGTATAAGGTATAAGGATCAAATTAGAGCAAATACCCACAGTAAACCTTTTTTCTTTAAAAATTCTCAAATATTCTAAAGTAGTACATATTTATGAGATATATTGTAATATTGCAATTTATGTTTATGCTATATCAATAAAATAGGATCATTAGCTTTTATGTCTTTTTTGATTATATATTTTTTAATTTATTTATTAAAAATTACCACCTCCTCCCCTCCTCCCATTTCC
>LOJH01019372.1:0-21258 GCA_001685095.1 Ellobius talpinus | reverse complement strand
CTCCCTCCCTCCCTATTTACAGAGATGGCACAAGAAAGACTGTTTTACAAACAATATTAGCAAGGAAGAAGGAACAATTTAGTGTCAATGACTTTGTGATGCTAGTTTATATTGGAGAATACTGAAAAAATATTTTTCTTGGTTGGATTTCGTGTTGTCCATACTAGCCTCAAACTCATTATGTAACAGGTAACCTGGAGCTCCAGCTCCTTCTGCCTTCACCATCCAGGTACTGGGTTACAGGTGGATGCAATCATGCAGGGCTAAAATTATCCTTTTAATCATATCTTCCTTTTAAATATTTTGTGTATAGTACAAATATCTAAATGTGCTGCCTTATCAATAAAGAAATATTCTATTTCCTTTGTTTAGAAACTACTGTGTCAGCTGGGCAGTGGTGGCACATACCTTTAATCCCAGGACTCAAGATGGATCTCTGAATTTGAGGCCAGCATGGTCTGTAGAGACAGTTCCAGGACAGCCAGGTGCGGTGGGAGCTCCTTCCGCTCCTTCAGCCTTTGAGATACCAGCCCACTTGGGCATGGTCTCTTATACTGCAAAGGCAGCTGTAAAGCTTGTGTCCTCTTGCTTCTGGCTTCCATTTGCAGCTCTAGACTCTGTTCCTGTTGCCCGTTGTGCAGAGGGTTGTGATCTAGGAAAGTGATCTGTAAATCTCCCCTAAATAAATAACCCTTTATTATATGTAATTCTGAACTAGTGTGGGATTATTTTGTATCTTATGCCATCAGCCAGGGCTGTACAGAGATGCCCTGTCTCAAAAAACAAAACCAAAGACAAAAAAAAAACAATCAAAACTAAAAACAAAAAGAGAAAGAAAAGGGAAAAGGAAAGTGCTTAGTCTAGGATTATGTTCTTAAATGAACTGGCAAACTTGAGAATGTTTTATAATCTCACTTGATTAAGTAATTCAAGTTAGAAATTTGAAGTTCCAATATTTCCCAGTACCTTTTGTGTGATAGTGTTTTTACACAACTTCTCAAGAAATTCCAGATAAACACAGAAAAGATCTCAGGACATAGAGTTTGGTGCTAACTAATTCAAAATAGTGTATTGTCTTGTCATAAAAATGTAAATACAGTTTCACAAATATGAATGTTCATGGAATCCAAAGGCCCACACAGGTGGGCCAGTGTGGGAAATGGAAAATCAGAATGTCCATGATGTAATGTCCTTTGCTGTCCAGTAGGTGGCGATGGGAAGTAAATGAAATTACTAAATGCCTGGAGAGGGTGCCCAAAGGTGAGGGAGCCCCAAAAGTGAGGCTCGTTCTTAAGAGATGAAGTCTTAAGGCGAGGGATCCCTTCAAATGTGGAAATATGCCAATATGTGGGGGATAAATAACCACCAAACATGCATAACTAGAGTCTGAAGAGAGCAGTGAAATCTAACGTGTAGTGGCATTTATTTCATTTGTATTTTAATTAATAAAGCCTGCCTTACGATCAGAGAGGAAAACAGCCCCACTGATTAGCCTTACAGACCAGGCAGTGATGACACACACCTTAAATCCCAGGTGTGTTTTAGTTGCCATAGAAACTGGGCAATAGTGGTGCATGCACTTAATCCCAGCCCTAGAGAGGAATATAAAATGGGAGGAGACAGCTCTCACTCACTGTCTCATTCTGAGGATTGCTGGAGGCAATATAGTCATTTCAGACTGAGGTCAAGCTAAGAGCCAGAGGTTGGCGTTTTGCTTTTCGGTTGAACCCAAGTATCAGTCTCTGAGCTTTTATTAATCATGCTTTGTTTTTAACTCATATAATAAAATGTTTGAAGCCTGAAAACCACCGTCACCTAGCGAGTCAACATGCCGTACCCATTCTTCAGCTTGTGGACGACCACCTAAGCTTGACATGCAGGGGACATGGAGTGTACAGCACTGACTTACGCAGAAAGATGTAAAAGAGAGTCATCAACTACTTTACATTTTATGGCTTTTGCTTGTTTTTGTTTGTTTATCCAAATTTTAAAAATTAGACAGAGCTTCTCGCATCCCCAGATGGCCTCAAATCCCTGATATAGCAAAGCTCCCGATCTTGTGTCTCTGCCTCCCAAGTTCTGGGAGGGTCAGTTTGTCTCACATGTTATAATAATCGCTATGGTGGCTAAATGAATTGCAGACAGTGGAGAAATGAAGCTGTAAGAGTCTTGGTGTAATCCAGAAAAGAGACAATTGCTCAGACGTAGTTGGTGGTATTAAAGACTGCAATAAATAGATATATTCAGGAAATGTGGGTGGTGGTAGGTGTCAAAAGACAGGAGAGTGGAGTACAGTGAATAAAAGAATAAAACTTGAGCTGGGCGTGAAGCTTAGGCCATAGAGTGCTGGCCCAGACTGTCCAAAGCCCTGGGTTTGAACCCCAGCACTGCAGAAACTGAAGGTGATGGCTCACACCCAGGACTCGGGGTTGGGGTGGGGGCAGCCATTTTCCTTCTGCTACCTGGTAAGAGGCCCCATGCAATAGAACAAAACATAAAGGCAGACACCTCAGCTATTTGCTCCAGGGATGGCAGTGTTTACAGAGATAGGAAAGACCTACAAATTATGGGGGAGGGGGAAAGCTTTTGCAGCTTTGATAGCAATGTTAACTAATTGAGACAGCGGGCAAATTGGCCTGCTAGAAACCTAAATGAGAAAGTTTATAGTGCTTGATTTGAGGGTTTAGTTTAAGTGTTGATTTTTAAGTATAATTAATAGTTTCATATGAGTGTATCCATCCACCTCTACTTCCTTCCAGCTCTTCTTAGGGCCCCTATCCCGCTCCCAACTTCACATCCCCCTTTAAAGTCATTATTAACAGCCTCCCCAGGTTGATAATCCCCAGGAGAGGGACTGCTTCCCTTCCCTCATCAGCTATCACCTGCCAGTAGCTACTCCCATAAGGGGTAGGGTGGGATCTCAGGGGCCCCTCCCTGATCCATGCTGGAGTTTTTTTGTTTGGTTGGGTTTTGTTTTTTTTTTTTTGAAGACAGGTTTTCTCTGTGCAGCCCTGACTGTCCTGGAGCTTGCTCTGTAGACCAGGCTGGCCTCAGACTCATAGCGATCTGACTGCCTCTGCCTCCCGAGTGCTGGGATTAAAGGCATGAGCCACCACCACCCGGCTCATGCTAGAATTTTGATTGAGTTGATTTTGTGCAGGTCTTGTGTAGAAACCAGGCTACTGTGAGCTGAAATCTCCTTCAAAGTCTAGATTTTATATTTATTTATTTGTTTGTTTTTACCCAAATCAAGAATGCCTGTTTAGGAGCTAGAGAGATGGCTGCTCGTGCTGAGGACCTGAGCTGGTTCATAGCATCCACATCAGGCTGCTTACAACTGCCTTCAGCTCCAGGAGGTCCAGCATCTTCTTCTGGCCTTTATGGGTCGCCCACACACGTATGCATACATGAAGACACATACAAACTTTTTTTTTTTTCGAGACAGGGTTTCTCTTTGTAATAGCCTTGGCTGTTCTGGAACTAGCTCTTGTAGACCAGGATGGCCTTGAACTCACAGAGATCTGCCTGTCTCTGCTTCCCAACTGCTGGGATTAAAGGCATGTGCCACCACCACCCGGCTCATACAAACTTTTTTAAAGAATGCCTCCTCAATTTCTCTGCAACTGCTTTAATATATTCTCATAAATTTGTGTTCTCCTGATAATATAATAACTTTATTCATTAATTTTCATTGTATACGCCCATACTATTACATGTGTGTGTGTATGTACACAGAAAAGTATGTGTAGTTGTTAAAATACCTCGTAACCACTGCTTTGACCAAGAAAAGAAATGCTTGGGGTTAACAGATATTGTAGCACAGGGCTATAATCCCAGAACTTGGGAGGCAGAGAAGAGGAGCGCAAGACCAGCCTTGGCTGTATAGCAAGTTCCAGGCTAGGCTAGATAGTGAGACCCTGTCTCCATGAAGGACCGTGAGTGGATCGCTGAGGTATCCATCTCAGACAACTGAGCCGGTGAGGACCACTAAATCCGAGGTCGCCAGACTAGCCCAGGCTCCCGGTACTTAGCCCAGTGGCCTTCTCTGGATGACAGTGAGTGACAGCAGGAGGTCAGCATTTGCTTCTCCTGGTTGCTGGGTGGCACCACAGCAAGCACAGGCCTCTCCTTCTGTTTTCTCCAGTTACCTGGAACCCATGGCCGTCAGTCTCCACTGCTCTTCTTCCTCTTTGCATTGAGACCCAAGCCTCAACCACGGCCATTTACGCTTCTTGGCCCACTCAGCCCTGGGTGCAGAACAGCTGTTGATGAGGTGACGTTTATTCAAAACTTAATTTCTGGTGGAAATGTGTATGACCATGAGCTGGGACAGTTGAGTAGCTGAGATGGAGAGAACAGCACCAGGTTCTCTTCTGGGGCTCAACAGGGTCAACATCAGTGACTCTGAGGGTGTGGCTTCCTCCCCACTGGAATCAGTATCATCAGAGGATTGGCTCAAAGAGCTACTCATGAAAATTCTCACGTCACAGACATATTGAATTAAAAACTCTAGAGTAGGCTTTGGAAGCTTTTCTTCATTTTATTTATTACTATTACTGTGTGTGTGTGTGTGCATGTGTGTGTGCACAGCACGGGGATGGAGGTCAGAGGTTAGCTTTGTGAAGTTTCTTCTCTCCTATCACCTTTAAGAGGGATCCAGGGCATGAACTTGAGTTGCAAGGCCTTTACTGACTGAGTCATCTTACTGGTCCCAGAAATCTAGTTTAACAAATCCTTCAGGTGAGGCTAGTGGACACTGGACTTGGGCAATGGCTGGTCTCTAGAGGGTAATGGTTCTCAGCCAGTTAAAGCAAAGCCCTGAAGTGGTGCCTAGGCACCAGCATTGCACTCACTGTAAAGGACCCAGATGTGATGGCCTTAGATGCTTCCAGTGTGCCAGAATGATTGCGAGTCCTTGCTGCAGGGCATTTAACCTATCACATAGACTTTGACACAATCAGATCACCTGGTTTTGAAGGAACATGGCCAAACTTTTTTTTACTACACCCTTGACTTGGAAAGCCTTTTGTAACTGGAGGTTTCTCTCCCACCCACCAGTTCCCGAATTCTGAGGCTTAACATTACTTACAAACTGTTTGGCCTATTAGTTCAGACTTATTACCTAGCTCTTACAACTTAAATTAACCCATTTCTATTATTTTATATTTTACCGTGAGGCTTGTAGCTCATTACCTCACATTTTATTTCTCCTGCAGCTGTAGGCATCTCCAAGAATCTGCCTTCCTTTTCTCTTTCTCTTTGTTTGGATTTCCAGCCTGGCTCTATTCTGCTAGGCTGTTGGCCAAATTAGCTTCGTTATTAACTAATGGTAGTAAAACATATTCACAGGCCGGGCAGTGGTGACACATGCCTTTAATACCAGCACTTGGGAGGCAGAGGCAGATCTCTGTGAGTTTGAGGCCAACCTGGTCTACAGAGTGAGTTTCAGGTAAAGTTCCAAAGCTACAGAGAAACCCTGTCTCCAGAAAAACAAAACAAACACAAACCAAAAAAAACATGTTCACAGCATACAGAAGGACATCCCACATCAGCTTTTCCTGCTCTTTGATTCACATGGTAAATGTTCCCTACTATCTGAAATTCTAAAGAGGCCCATGAAGCTGTGTGCCTCTTTCTTAGTATTTAAGGCCCTAGAATTCATCAATTTATCCTTGACTATGGAGTCTCCATTTTAAATATCTACCCACTGGAGGCCAGACCGTTGCACTGAAACAGCTTTATGGACTTAGGGAGAGCCTGTCTTCAGTCTTCTTTTTCATCTTCTGCTACACACGTGTGCTATCAAGTTCCTAAGAAAGTTTGCTACTTTCTATTCTTCTAGTCATATCAGAAGACATTATCCACTAGACAATGTCCTGTGTGGTAGAAAGTCTGTTAAAAACCCAGCTCAGACCCATGAAGAGTGACCCACGATGAGTGATGTGCTTGTCACCTTGTGAGGTTGTTGTAGGTGTGAGAGACACCAGCACTGGGTGTATCCATAGATCTATTCTGATGGTCACTATCGGGGCCCTGAAGCAGCCAGCTGTTTGTACTGAGCTTTGCTCTTCCCTCTGCCTCCCACGAATAAACAGAGGTGGTGACTGCAGTGAGTTCTTGGCAGGTCTTGGGGTGTCTGCTACACCCTCCATTGTTGCCAGCTGTGAGGCGAACTTCCCTGGCAAGGCTTCAGAGCTACAGGGCTTTCCGCCTCCTTGTCAAAGAGAGGGTGGCTCCCAGGCAAGTGTGTCTCTGCGCCTGCATTGCAAATGGCCTCATACCCTGGGATGAGAAATATCGGAAAGGCGCTCTGCAGCAGTAATGGTCCCCTGTCCTTCTTGTAATTGTGAAGAAGGTAAATGCTGGTGCGGCTAATGCAGGCTATACTTTCCGTTTGCCCACTGAAGCCATTCTCCTGCCTGCTGGGGACCCTATGTGACACTCTCCAGCAGTTAGAAAGGACACCTGGAGAGGCACACAAAGGCACTCATCCTGGACTTTGTCACTTTCCAGACCAGTCTTTGTGTAAAGAAAAACCCACTCATTTTCCCTGAACCAAAATCAACACAAGATTTTTGTGGGAAGGGCTGGAGAGGTGACTCAGTGGTTAAGGGCACTTCTTGCTCTTGCAGAGAACTTGGGTTTGGTTCCCAGCACCCATGTGGTGCCCCACAACCATCTATAACTCTAGTTCCAAATGATCTGATACTTAAAAAATATTTTACTGACTTATTTTTTGTTTTTATTTCACGGGCATTGGTGTTTTCCCTACATGTATGTCTACATGAGGGTGTCATATTGCCTAGAGTTACAGAACCACTGAGTACTGGGAATTAAACCCAGGTCTGAAAGTGCTCACACTGAGCCATCTATCGCTACAACCCTGGTCTGATGTTTTTATATGACTTTCGAGGGCACTGGGCATAGTCATGATGCATGAACATATATGGGGGAAAACACTCATACTCAAAAAACAGATTCTGTATGGTGTGAATGGGACAGGCATGGGGAGAAAGTCAGTAGATGGATAGGAATGGCTTCCGTGCATCTGTATACTCTAGGTCAAGCTCAAGGTCAGCGACACACTGCTCTGGCTTTCCTTCGGTGGCTTCAGGGCTACCATTCCCCCTCACCAACCCACATGCTTATCTGGTTCTTTCTTTCAGTTTTTTTAACTAATAAACTTTATTTTTTTGAGGAGCTCAGCAGAAAGTAAGGTTAAGATATCAAATTCCACTCTTTACAGATGCCCCGTTGCAACCTCCCCTACCAGGCTGGTGCTTTGTTAAACCACACCAACACTCCCTCCCCTATTGCCCAAGGGTGTAGCTCATCTTAGGGTCCCCTCTAGGTGCTGCATAGTTTATGGGTTTAGACACTTCATCATGAACAACAGTTTTACTGCCTGCAACTCCTCTGTGCTCCACCTACCCACCCCTTCATAATCACAGACTTTGATCCTTTTGCTTTTTCTAGAATAGAAAAATAGCTGGAGCCATATAGTAGCCAGATTTTCTAGGCTGGCTTCTCTCACATGGCAATACCAAACTGAGTTTACTCCATGTCTTGTGGTTTAGTAGTTCATTGCTTTTTATTATGGAATTCTATTTCATTTTATGGATGTACCATTGTTTGTCTGTTTACATTACTGAAGGATATCCTGGTTGCTTCCAAGTTTGAGAAATTATGAATATAAATGCTACAAACATCCATAAGTAGCACTTTGTGTAGAAGAAAGCCTACAGCTTATTTGTCTAAATATCAAGGAATTAAGTTACTGGTATATATGGAAAAGGTATAGTTAGCTTTGTTAAAACAACAAGAAAACTAAAAGCTGTTCAACACTTTTCCCTCCATTGCTTGCACTGTTCTTTTCTCAACTGATCTAACCACATATTTATTTATACAAAGGGTCATACGAGCTTATTTGCAAATTCCATTCTCCTTCGTACTTGACCTGGTTGCAACGTTACCAGAGCAAGGTCAGGATTGCATAAGCATGCAGGAGCCAAAAGACCTAACCTTTCTTCAGAGCACATTACATGGATTTATTGAGCAATCTTTCAGTGAACCGGCTCTGTCCTCCGGCTCTCTACTTCCTTCTTTGGGCACTGTGAGATGTTGTCATAGTGCACCTGAGCTGGAACTTTAGGACAGAGCATACGATTTCATCTAATAAATGTTGCCTGCTGTTAGTATTACTCGTAAGCAAACTTGTATAACATTAAAAACTGGTGGGATGTGGGCCTGTAGAGGTTGGAGTTCAGGTCTTGAGACTTCTCTAAGATTTGTTTAATATTTTTCAGCTCTGATTTGGTCTACCCAGTACACTGAATTATTTATCATGATCAACCATGATGCTAGCTAAAATTTTTGTATATTTAAGCAGTTGTTTCCAGATATTTTGAGATAATTGTACTACAATATTTATTTTATTGGAATGCAGCCATATATGGAATCAAAAGTTTTTCCTCCCAATGTTTTCATTACCTATCTCTGCTTTAAATAGAAACCCACAAACAGTTGCCAGGAACCTGCTCCAGTGATAGGTGGTAAAGAAACCACAGGAGTTGGCACCTATGGTTTGGAGGAATGGTGCCCCCTGTAGTGGTCTTGGGTCTCTCACTTTGCTTACCAGCGTCAAACTGCTACACCTGATTCTCACTGTTCATTGCTGTAGAGACTCTAGGGTGAGTCCTTGGAGCAGCCCTCACTAACCTCAGCAGGGGGTTTCTGCTCTGGCGAGAAGTGACTGGGTGGCTGGGTTTCTGCATTTTAAAAGTCTTTCTTCGAGTATCTTAGCAACCAGTATCTGTACAAACTGTTGACATAACTGCTCCATGGCATGGCTAAGGGGAAGATTTTTACTATAGATGAGAGAGAGAGAAAGATAGAGAGAGAGTAGTCAAAGGCATCTGGTAGAGTCCAGAGCAGAGAGAGAAAGAAGTAGACTGAACATGGCCAGGCTATCTGTGAGAGAGGAAGGCAGCAGGGGATCCAGACTAGAGAACACGGTGAGGAGCAGGAGCTGGAAGAGAACACAGCTGAACAGCAGGTTACAAGGAGAAGGAGCAAACAGGAGAGGGAAGCCCATCTAGGGTAGGAGAGGAAATGAGGAGGGCTAGCACCTAGCATAGACTTTGAAATATATAGCAGGTACTTGTGACACAGGAGCATAGCACCACAGGTAGATAAATGTCTCTTCTGCAAATGTAGGCGTAACGACTTCTTTTGTTGGGGGGGAACCAATGTCACAAGTTCCCAAGGAATGCTGTCTTTTATCTAACTGCCAGAAATCCCCAGATAGTACAGCTGAACTCATTTCTGGATATTTGCGCTGCCTTTTTGAGTTTGGGGAATTGGAGTTTCCTTTGGCCTTGTGTCTTTGCACCATAATTACCCAGGGTCTTCTACTCCACATATAGTCCTGTGAACCTCGGAGAGCAGCTTTCCTTGTAGACATCAATATTTCATGCCTGGAATTATTTACCCATCCATCCATCCATCCATCCATCCATCCATCCATCCATCCATCCGACAAATGTTCATTGATTACCTGCCGGGTACCAGGTGATGTTCTTAGAATCAATGACACAATGATGATGTAGACAATGTTAACCCTCTTGGAACTTGTGACCTCATTATAAAGAGTGGCATATGAAGACACCAAAGCAAAGTCAGGTTTGAGAATGAGAGGGTCTGCTGGTTTTGTAGGATGCCCTTTTGGATGTAGTCTTCAAATGAGCCACCCAGACACAGGAGTGAGCATCCTTATGGAGAAATACACACACAAATGGGCAGCAGTAGGAATATGTGCTTAGGGATGAAGCTGGAGGCTGGTGTGGGGCGGGCAGTCAGGAGTGTGGCTCACACCAGGACCTCAGCCAGGTCCACAGAACACATGAGCATGTGGAACCACACTGTTCACCTAAATGGGGGTGGAGGAGGTGGTGATGTACTTGGGGGATGCAGTGTCTCAGAAGCTTTGAAAGTAGCAGGCAGCCATGCAATCAGGAGCAGGTGCTCTGTGCCTTGGCGATCACTGAGCTTCCCATCCGGTACTTCCTATGTGTACCACATTTGCCATTTCAGTGACTCATCAAAAACCCCAAATAAGGGATATGCAGTGTGCACCATGAAGTCTTAGTGGGGCTCATATTTGAATGATGAAGAGCATGAAGCTAGAATGAAGAAAAAGAGACACGCATGTCCTGGGGAGCCTGGCGGGAACCGGCTGAAGTGCCTGGTGAGACATCCTGTGTATTGGAGTGCGTGGCTGCGCACAGGAAAGCCTGGCTCCAGATAAGGAGACTCAGGAAAACTCGAGAGCGAAGACTTTGCAAAGACCTCAGGTCCTTTTTTGTGGACATCATGGGTCTTCTGCATTCACTTCTCCCACCTGAGAAACCTCTTAAATGCAAATATCCTTTCCTGGTTCTCGGGGTGACATCATGTTGACTAATCTTCCAATAACTAAGGACCCTACTGCAATGGTTCTCAACCTTTGGGTCATGACTTCTTTGGGGGTAAATGACCTTTCACAGGGGTTGCCTAAGACCACCAGCAAACACAGATATTTGCAATATGATTTATACCAGTAACAAAATTACAGTTGTGAAGTAGCAATGAAAATAATTTTATGGTTGGGGTCACCACAACATGAGGAGCTGTATTAAAGGTTGCAGCATTGGGAAGGTTGAGGACCACTGTCTTATTTACCTCATTTCTTAGATATAGCATATTATTTAACATATCAGATTATTATCTTTCTCACTTTTTTATACATGGTGAAAATCCAGGATGGTTGACAGAAGAAGCAACTGGAAACTAACAATATAAATGCAAACAAGACCAGCCTCATAAGGAACAGCGAAGACTAAGGTGCCACATGAACTAGCTTTTAAAATAAGACACCTGGGTGCTGGAGAGATGGCTCAGGAAGCCAAGAGCACTCCTGCTCCTCCAGAGGCCTCAGCTCCCAGGTCAGGTGGTTCACACCTTCTGTAAACCCAGTCCCAGGGGGTCTGCCACTCCTTCCTGCCTTTGCAGGACCCAGGCGTGTACAGAGTACACAGACATGCCAGCAAAACACCCACACATTAAAAAGACACAATGGTCTTAATCATTTAAGTAAACTGAATTATAATAAACTGTTTCTCATGTTCCAATAGCAAACTTCCCACATCCTTAATCACTCCTTATATGCTGGGCACTGTGCCTGGGGCTAAGCTGGAACATTAGAGTCTCTTAGATGTGGCTACAGATGAGCAGGAAGGTAGCTTTATTACAAAACTCCTAAGAAGCCACTGCTATGTCTGGGGTCTCCCCAAGCTGGTGGCTTTAGGTCCCTAAAGATCTGTGTCTTCAGGCCAGGCATATGCAAGAGGCAGAGCCAGATCTCTGTGAGTTCACGGCCAGCCTCTACACAATTCATCTACACAAAGAATTCCATGTCATCTAAGACTACAAAGTGAAGTGTCTCAAAACACAAACCCTGATAAATAACACACAGGAATTATTTGTATTATTATTCCAATTCTTTTTAAATTTAAATATTTTAGAATAAAATAAAACAAGAAAAATATTTGGAAGGAAGAGAGGAAGGAAGGGGGAGGGAGGAGGAGATCATCTGTTAATTGCTTTCACCAAGACCTGGATCATGCTGGTACCCAGGTGGAGGACGCCCCAGCCTCCAGAACTAAAAAGTCAGAGGTTATGGGTTATGCTATCCAGACAACACCCAGCAAAGTGCCATCTAAACTTTCCACTGGAGGCCCATGGCAAGGCAAGACTGAGAGAAAGGGGCCAGGGCCAGAGCGACTACACCATGAGCATCTGCAGTGTGCCAAGAACCTCGGCTGTGACTTTGTGTCCCTCACTCATTTCGTCTCTCACCAGGTCAGTCTGTACAGCAAGGCCAATGGAGACATCACTTCCAGAGAGACTGGAGCACTGAGCTCCCCAGCATGCACGTGGCATTTTAAACAGCTTCTCTGCTCTTAGGGACTGGGCTGTGCAGCCTCGGAACCTTCCTCTTCCATTCCTGGAAGCAACGGAAACGAAAAAACTGGAAACGAAGCATTGTTTACGGTGATGAGGGCGCTGTGGAGATTAAGGAAGTTACAACAATCCTCCGCAGCCGCATAGGGGGTCTGCAGGGTTCAGGGGTTTGAGAGGTTCGGATTGTGAGCTCTCTAGCGCCACAGATGGCCTAAACCATCGAGCCAGTCACAGTCTGGTGGGCTATTCAGAGGTGAGGCCTGCATCGCTTTGAAGGGAGTATCTTGGCTCCAGCCCCATCTTGACCGTCTATGTCCAGGCCTCCACGAAGTGGACTTTGTTTCATTATGACCTCACCCACAATGTCAACCTTGCGGCTGGTGTCCTGCTGTAAGAACTTTTCCTGAAGAGACGCAAACAGCAGTCTGTTCACCCCATTTAGGCCACCGATACCAGAAGGGTTCTACCCAGGCCTAGCCAACACCAGTGAGCTTACTGAGCTTACTTACTCACAGGAGCGTGGGTGACTCTGTGTTGTCACGCGAGAGTTGTACCTCACAATAGATGACAAACGCATAGATGCGACATCGTGTCCTGTTAGCACATTAACTATTATTATTAATTATTGTTCTTTATTACTATTACTATTATTATTATTATTGAGACTGGTTCTCACTATGTAGCTCTGGCTGACCTGTAATTCTCAGAGATCCACTTGCCTCTTCCTCCAAGCGGTAGGATTAAAGGAGAGCTCTGTCATGTCCCATCCCTCGATCATTCATTGTTTATTTTTATTGATAATTCCTGCTCTCATTATTTGTTTGTTTGTATGTGTGTTTGATGTGTGTGTGTGGAAGGCATGTGGAGATCAGACAACAGCTATGGAGAACCCGTTCTCCTGCTGTGGTTTCTGGCAGTTGAACGCCATCTTGGGTATGCCTTGATGGTGAGTGCTCTTCTCCACTGGGCTGTCTTGGCAGTCCTGCCGGTGCTGCTCTGTTATTTGAAGACATAGAGGTTGCAGGTAGACTTGATACCTTGCTCCCTCCTGACAAACTTGAAGCTTTGTCACGTCGAGTGTGGTCAGGCATCCTAATGGCTCCCTTTTCAACCTGCTGATTTCTTGCTGTGCTGAGGACCAGACCCTGTGCCTTGAGCACACAAAGGCTCTTGGACAGCACCCTCTCCTCAGTCCTCCTCCAAACTTTGTGGAAATGTAGCCTTTCCTGATCTTGTGTGTGTACCCAGCTGAGTCCAGGGCAGGGTCAAGTCTGAGAGCCTGCCCTAGTGAGAGCTATATTCCTACTAGGACGGAGATTCCATCTTGCTTCCACTGAGACTGGGGTTGAACTTGACCCATGTCTCTGGTTTGTTGCCCCAACTCCAGATATTTTAATTGGCTGGAGTACAAAACTTTAAAACTTATATGGGTGATACTACCTTGTAAATTCCTGGTCAAGGCTAAGATCCTCCATATGGCTTAAGCCCAGTGAGGAGTTTGGCTACAAGGGTCCATGGGAGTTTTGTTTCTTCAAGTGCCTTTGAGATTTTAGTTTAGTTTGCTCATTGTGAAGCTCCCAAAACAAAGAAGTGCAACGGGAGACTGGAGGGCACATTTTTCTCTCCCCACCCACACCATCCCAGCCAACAAGACACATGACAAGGCTTCAGCCTTGGTTTGTTTTTACAGCATTGCTCAAGATGTGGTGCAGTTCTGCTCTCTTTCTCTCTCTTTCTCACACTCTCTCTCTCATTCTCTCTCTCATTCAAAGCTGCTGTTGTGTTTCCTCAACTAAGGGTCTTCCATTGCTTCTTCTGTGCCTGCTCATGTGTCAGAGGGCCCAGAGAGGGGACATCTGCCCAGAGAGGGGACATCTGACAGGTGTTATAGAATGGTGGCCGTGTAGTTGTCATCTTCTGAGTTTTAGGAGAGGCAGAAACTTGGGAGTTTATGAAAAGATTTGGGCTTTTCAACGTCAGGGGTTAATTAAACATCTTAAAAGCCCCACATGTTTTCAGAGGCCAGAGTTGGTCCATTGACCTCTGAGACAAGTTGGGTGTTCTATATACAGCCCGTTCTAGTTGGAAAAATCCCCCAAGAGCCCCTGAAACTAACTTGAGTGATTTTGCTCTGCTTGGGCTGGTCGAAAAGAGAAGATTCCTGGAGCACTCTGAGCCGTGTGGTCAAAAGCATTGCAATCACTTAACTTGGTCTGTGATGGCTGGCTTGGTAGATCCTTAACCAAAGCACACCTTTCATAAGCCAAGCCCCCAAACATGTGTGTCTGACTCTGCTCCCAATTAAAGTGGCCCGAGTGTCCTTCTAGAATCGCTCTGGTCCTCTCTCCCTGATCTGAAGCCAGACTTTAGGATGTACAGAATGTGTCCCTGGAGACAGCAGAAAGGAAGAAGGGAAGTTACACTCTCCTCTGTTCTGCCCTTTCTCCCACCCCAAACCCTCCCTGCCCCTGTGTCTCCTGGGGTCCTAGCACTGGACAAAGCTCCTTGTTTCAGGCTGCTATGTATCTGCAAGTGACCAAATGTTTCTCTCTCAATACTCTCTTTGTACACGATGAGATGGCTGGCATTTGTTGCCAATAATAGATTGGTAACAGATGCCCTCATTGTTGGGTGCTGGGTACACGCAGAACAAATTAAAAACCCCGAAACAAAGGGTTCAAATGCCTGGCAACTTTAACAGCAGGCTCTTATTGCTGGGAACAGGCCTTGTGCTGAACTGGGCAAGGTGAGGGGCAGACTCCTGTAAGACTGGGGAACGGAGTTCTAGTGTGGATGGCATTGGGAACGTAGGTGGGCTCTTGGGAGAAGGGACCAGGAATATAAAGGTCCAGTTGTCCAGAAGTTCATGTGTGTACTTAGGACTGTGACAGAAATGTCTAGTCACCCCTGACCCGGGAGAATCAGGTAGTAGGCTAGTTACATCACTGGTCTCGCTTCATGGCGTGACTCTGTCTGCCATCCTTTTCATCTTCCTCAGTAAGGCCTTTTAATAGGTCAGAGGAGTTTGCAGGCTGTGAACCTGTAGGGTATAAGCATGAACACTTAGGACTTTCTTTTCTCCTGCTTCTTTCCACAATGCTTTTATTTCCCACTTAGGTACCAGCACTGTGCTGCCCAGTTTGTGGTCCAACAAGTGGATCTGGGGATTGAGGCAGAAGGGGGTCTGTATTTGATTCTCCTTCCCCTTGACTGTCTTTCCTGAGCGCTGGAACCATAAGTACACCTCCCACACCCTGCTAACGATTCTACCCTTAAAAATATTGGCTTGTTTTTATGTGTATGGATTATTAGACTGCATGTCTGTCTGTGCACCATGAGTTTGCAGTGCAGTTTCCTTGGAGACCAGAAGACAGCATCAGAATTCCAAGGACCGGAGTTACAGATGGTTGTGATTAGCCTTGTGGGTCCTGGGACTTGAACCCACGTCCTCTGAAAAGAACAGCCAGTGCCAGTCATCTCTCCAGCCCCATCAACAGTTCTGTCTTGATTTGGAGTTAAATAATCAGTGTAAATGCTCCAGTTAGATACTTATAAACTAAGGTTAGTTAGTTTTTCTAAAATTAAACGAAAGCCCCAGAAAGTACCTTATAGGTTCCACATTTTATTCACTGTGTCTGCAGTGATTAGCACTGAGCCTGGCACTGAATGAGCGAATTTTTCCCATGTTCCCACCGGTATTCAGAGGAGAAAGCCTCTACTTCATTTGAATGAGGTGGGGTAGAATGTTGCAGAGGCAGGACGCCAGCCTCTTTCTGTCAGAGCAGATGGCTTCCAGGGACTGGGTGATATTAACAGTCTTCAGGTAGAAGAACGAAACCAAGATGTTTACCCCAATCTGAAGACACGGCCTTGGGTCTTCCTGTTGTATTATTGCTCAAAACTTCTGTCATGTATTGTACTAAGAGTGGCAAGCAAAGATGTTGGAGCCATACAGCAGCAGGAAGAAAACCCTACTGAAGGTTTTCCTGTAGTATTTACTTGCTGAATTTACTACAGGGGCTTTAAATCTTATCTGATTTTTGTTTGTTTGTTTTTGTTTTTTTAGGACAGGGTTTCTCTGTAGCTTTGGGAACCTGGGACTATCTCTTGTAGACCAGGTTGGCCTCGAACTCACAGAGATCCACCTGCCTCTGCCTCCCGAGTGCTGGGATTAAACGCATGCGCCACCACTGCCTGGCTAAATCTTATCTGATTTTTTGTGCTTATGAGAGCATGTGCATATATGTGAAGGTACATGAGGAGGCTGGAAGACAACCTGATGTGTACTTCAGAAATATTGTCTCTTTGGAAATCAGATCTCTCCCTGCCTGGTGTTCACTAATTAGGCTAGACCTAGACTGACCAGCCAGCCCCAGAACCCCGTTGTCTTGCTTCATGGTGCTGGGATTATAAGCATGCCGCCAAACAGATCATTTGTGTGTGCATTCTAGGAATTGAATTTAGGTCTTCCTGCTTGTGAGGCCAGCAATTTTCCATCTCCCAGTGCTAATACTATTTGCTTTTAAAAGATGTCAGCTCAGCATCCCTGAAGTGTTCACCATTTAATGACAGTTTCTTTTACTGTAGCCTCATGGGGGAGGGAGATCAGAAGAGTCGGGGTTGTGTCCACATACATGCACCCCTCCCATGAGATCTGAAGTTGTCTAATACTGTTATATTTCAAATTTTTAGTGGGATAAAAATATAGAATCTACCATCTTCACTATTTTCAAGTGTGAAGTATATATTTTTCTGAAACATCTCAGTAACTTTTCCATCCTGTAAGCCCGAGTCTCTGCACTCATTGACTATTAACCAGCACTACCTTTGAACATTAGTCAGAGTTCTATACATAGAGAACAAGTCGGCTCTGCGCGCAGGTGAGCAGCGTTCTGTTCTCTGCCCTGTTGTTTAAGCATCTCTTACAGTCTTGTTCAGCTAACTCTCCCACCTATGGGATGATCCAACCAAGCTTCTATGTTTGCCATTATCAGGAAGGGAAAGAATGAATTCTAACCCTAAAGAGAACTCCTTAGCTCCCAGGCATCTCCCAACCCAAATTAGGTTAACTTCTTTATTGTGTGTTGATTCTCTTTAATACTAGAGACTCTACAGACAGGAGAGTCAAACACACAGCCTCAGGGGCCTAGAAATGACTGACTGTTCTAGTTCCAGCCATGTTATAGCAGCTCTCATTTATACTGGTTTCCAACTTCCCTGTCTGCCTAAATGCCATCTGTCCCATGCATCTAATAGTTTCTCAACCCAAATATCTTGTGCCTAGGTTTGCTTGTCTGTGTTTCTTGTCACGTTTCAGCTCCTGTGATGTGGTGTTCCTCTGATATTGTTCAGAGCTTTGTGGCTTTTGTGAAGCCTGTGTCTTGCCCTTCCTGGTCTCAGGCAGAAGCTTCTGGGATATCCCTGACTTCTGCTTTCTCTTTGGGGTGCCCACCTGGCCCTGAAAGGCGCTGGAGCGAGTTTACAGGGAAGCGTGGGAACCAGGTGAAGCTCTGCTTCCTCTGAATACCCAGCGGCTAGTGTACTCACCGGCTTGTGGTGGGCAGTTAAGAAACTTTCTGGCTTCTTCTTCATTCAAATAGCGAATGACAGGAGGGCCCAGAGCACGAGGTGGCCAGGATTAGGGGCCACAGTCCTAGTCAAGGGCACGGGGCTCCTGGAGGTAAAGCCGAAGACAAGGAGTCACCAAGCTGGGCTGCCTGGTCAGGCACATGACTATCAAGTCCTCGGAGATCTGCTCGCTCCCCCTGCCCACTAAGGAATCTGAGATTATTGACTTTTTCCTGGGTGCATCCCTAAAGGATGGGGTTCTAAAGATCATGCCAGTGCAGAAACAGCAGAACAGGTTCAAGGCTTTTGTCACTAACAGGGACTAAAATGGTAGTGTTGATCTTGGTGTTAAGTACTCCAAGGAGGTAGCCACTGCCTTCTGAGGGCCCATCATCTCAGCCAAGCTTTCCACTGCCCGTGTGGAGAGGCTGCTGGGGGAACAAGATTGGCAAACCCCACACTGCTCCATGCAAGGTGACAGGTGCTGTGGCTCTGTGCTGGTCCCCAGAGACACTGGCATTGTCTCTGCCCCTGCACCCAAGAAGCTACTGATGATGGCCAGAATTGATGATGGCCTGGGGCTGCACTGCCACCCTGGGCAACTTGCCAAGTCCACCTTTGATGCTGTCTCCAAGATCTACAGCTACCTGAATCCCAACCTCTGGAGAGATCGTCTTAGCAGCATACAGGAGTGCTCAGGAGTGCTCATCAGTTTGTCCCTGCGCCCACCAAGTCTCCTTATCAGGAATTCACTGAGCATCTTGTGAAAACCCACAGCAGAGTCTCTGTTCAGAGGCCCCAGCTCCAGCTGTGGCCACCACAGTAGGGTTTTCATACAAGAAAAATAAAGTGAATCAAGTCTGTTGAGAGAGAGAGAGAGAGAGAGAGGAAGAAGAAATGTTCTGAGACTGAGGTGCATTTCTCAGCGTTCCATGGCAGCTCACAATTGTCTCTAATGCCAGCTCTAAGATCCAACAGCCTCTGATGGCCTCCACTGGCAATAGGTGCACGAGTGGTCACAGACCACATGCAGGCAAACACTCACACACATAAAATAAATGGGAAAAGAGGCATTCTGAGAGCAATGGACAGAAGCGATAAAGCCTAAAGGAAGAGTAGTAGGAAAAAGTCTTTCTTCTCTGCCCCTCCAGTCCTTACTCCCTTCCTTTCTTCCTTCTTCCTCCCTACCTTGGAATTTGACTTTAAAAGGTACAGAGTTCACATCTGAAGGTGAAGGAGGCAGTGCTGGGCTTAACAGGTGCAATCAGAAGGGCCTTTTAACCTCAAGCTGTGTGGGGGTGGTGGGGTAGGTGTGAGCTTGTGGGGAGGTGAATGGCTTGAGGGTGTGAGGTGGGTAGGGCAGATTGAGGGGAAAGCAAGCAAAGGGGAGAGAGAAGGCTCAAGGTTGAGAGGAATGTGGCCTGTTTGTGGTGCTGCAGGGAACTGAACAGCTCTCAGGGAATGGTGCAAGGTGGGAACGGTAACAGGAAGGGAACCTAAGGAAGAGGGGCAGTGGTGGTGGAACCAGCAGCAGGCTGGTCTTATCCGCAGGCGTAGGAAGAGTGATTGGAGAATATGGGAGTAGAGGGGCAGGAAGTCACTGCATCTGCAAAGCAGAGTAGATAGAGTTGGGCTCTGAGGGCCTGGCTCATTCAGCGTGGTCATAGGATGCCATTGTCACAGTACGGGGACAAGGGAGGCTCATGTTTTCAAACAGCTTGGGCTAGAAAACCAAACCACAGACATGTACATTGATGCCATTGTATTTCACCTCAGCCACTGTCTCTTCCTTAGGCTTCAGCTGGAAGCTCTGGATAGGTGTTAGGGCTGTCTGGCTGTGAGGAGAGAGACCTAGAACTCAGGCCACAGCTCCTCCTCTGTCAGCAGTCTGTGGAGAAGGAAAGAGACTCAGAGTGACCAAGGCAAAACACAAGAGACAAACTGGCATTTCCGAGCATTCCTGGATGCTGCTAAGCCAGTCTTCCCTGGAATGAGCGGTCATTATTTGAATCAGTTCTGGGCCTCCCTCCCTGTTAGGAGCTGTTCACTTTGCTCTCACTGGCCTGAAACTCACCACGTAAGCAAGGCTGCCCTTCAAGCCCCAAGGATCCACCTTTCTCTGTCTCCCCGGCGTGAGATTACAAATCTGTGACACTGTGCCCTGCTTTTTGACTTCAGCTCTGTGCATCAAACTCAAATAGACTCTCAGATAGTGCTTGTATCTGATCCTCCACCCCCAAGTCTAGTCACCGTGGCAGTCACCATGACCACTAAACCATCCCCCCAGCCTGATTGCTTTCATCCTTTCTGGAGCTCTCCAGTCTCTTCCAGAAATATGACCGAAAGACCCACGTTTAGACAATAGTTTTTATTTGTTTAGTTTGACTTTTTTGACATAGGTCTTGCTATGTAGCCCAGGCTGGTCTTAAATTCTCGTTTCTCCTGGCCCCTCCTCTCTAGTGCTGGGATTATAAGCCCGAGTCACCGTGCTTGGCTCATTAGCCTAATATATAGTATTCTTTCCAAACTTCGGGTTATAATCCATTAGTGGCTCAGAGAAAACATTTAAGTCAGCAACTAGTCATTACTTTTTATTTTTAAATTAATTAGTTATTTAATTTTGAGACAAGCTTTCAAGCCCACCCTGCCTTTGAACTCCTGGTCCCCCTGCTTCTACTTCCCTAAGGGGATGCTACCACAGCTAGTTTATACAGTACTGGGAACGGGACCCTGGGCTTCTTACACACCAGGCAAGCACTCCACCCCCTAAGCCACCTACACTCCTGCCAGTTTCCTCTGCTCTGTATGTCATCAGCCTTCTGGGGAAAGCCCTAGCTTGAGCTGCGTTCCTCCTGCTGTCCGTTCAGACTGCATCTTGTCAGGCCCTCTCTTTAGACTATAGCCTAAAGTCCTGTAGGAGTAATGTGGTGAATTCACGGTGGGTTTTCAGGGATTCTTTTAATAGCATGCCTTCTGAATTGATAACAAGCTGGATTCCCTCTGGGCCATACTCACCACGCAGACACCCTGCTCTTGTTTGCTCTCAAATCCGAGGGGGAGTGAACGTGGGCATATAAACGGTGGGAGGAATCAAGGGAGTTGGTGGTCCCTTTCCCTTCTGAGTTTCAGTTTGATGTCCAGCCCCAGCACCAAGGGACTGTGCTGTCAGCCGATGAACTTCCTTTAACAGGGATTAATTTATTTATTTACTTGAAGCAGGGTCTTATAGAGCCCTGTTTAACTTTGAATTGTGGATCCCTTTGCCTCTACCACCAACTGGCTTTAACCGGGTTTCTTTTCTTTTCTTTCTTTTTTTTTCTCCCGAGACAGGATTTCTCTGTGTAACAGCCTTGGCTTTTCTGGAACTAACTCTGTAGACCAGGCTGCCCTCGAACTCACAGAGATCCTCCTGTCTCTGCCTCCCAGGTGCTGGGATTAAAACCGGTTCCACCACCACTCAGGGTCTAATGCGTAAGGCTCTAAGGAGCCTTGTTCTGCAGGCATCTCCCGACCCTGTGCATCCCGGAGGGCCCTAGTGCGAGCAAGCCCTGGCTTCTCAGCCCCAGCTGGGGGGACCGTCCCTTGGACTAGGCCACACCAGCGCGGAGGGGGTAGGCAGGTCTGGCACCCAACAGCAACACGGCAGGGGACCAGTCTCCCCTCACGGGTGCAGCCGCAGAAAGCCGGGCA
>LOJH01019370.1:0-20785 GCA_001685095.1 Ellobius talpinus | reverse complement strand
ACAGATAGATAGATGATAGACTGATAGATACAAACATAGATGCATATATATATATATATATATATACAGAGATAGATACATAGTGATGGGTAGGTAGAGAACTAGGAGTGGATCTGGGAGGAGGTGGGGAGGAGAGATAAATATGCTTAAAATACACTATATGAGATTTTGAAAAAATAATTAAAATAGTATTCAATAAAGGAAGCACTATCCTTCAACTTTGGCAGGAATAAAAAAGAGATCTCAACTGTTCAAAGTGATGACAAGCCTGCTAAAGATGTTGTAATTATTCAATAAACAATAACCACTGGCCTTTGAGTCCCTTCCCTGTAAGACTATTGGTGACTACAAAAGGGGGGGTACATAAGCCTGGAGCCAGCCTGGGGTACAAATCTGTCTACGTTTGCCATGTCCTTAAAATCTGAGTGGGGCTGGATTCAGAAGGAAATGGACTAATATCAATGGTGGAAGAAATTTTTAAGACAACATAGCATTCAGGCTGTAGCATGATTTCTACCAGCTGATTTTACTCAGGTTTACGTGAGAATTAGGAGGAAAATGAAGAGGAAGAAGAGGTGAGATATGCCGTTTGTCAAGGAGAAGAACGTGATGTAAGCTGTTAAAAAAGGGGTGTGGGTAAGGGGCTGCAGTTGTTTAAAAGCAGCGGCATACTTTGATGAGGAAGACAGGAAGGGGCTAGAGGACGCTGCATTTCAGGAAGCAACAAGACCTCATGGATAGGCTGTTCCAGAGCATAAAGCCGCAAGCTCATTTGAAATAGCAAACTATGGGAGTGCCATGCTTGAGCAGGATGGTCTAGGAAGATGTTTTCCAAGACTCTTCCACCCAGACACTCAGGCTGCTTTCCTCATTGCTAGTGGCCAAGTCAGAAGAGCAGCAGGTGGCAATTGATGTTCAAGATGTCAGCCCACCAATAGGCGACTCCCTGAGGAGACCACAGACCCTGGACTGTCTTTTGCTTCTGCTGTGCCTTTACATGCTTGCTGCTGCCATCTTTCTCTGGTATCTGGCACGGTGTGAATGGGTGTGGGGAGATCCCCACTGCCTGTAATGTTGTGTGTTTATGTCATGGAAACATTTCCATATACTGGGCATTCTTGCCTGCGGATTATTATGGAGATAATTCCCTCCTAAGCTGTGCTGTCTAATTGATAATAATGTTAGTTTACATCGAGTTTTGATGATAAAAAATATAAACAAGGAAGTGTCACACAGCTAGAATTTGAGTTTCTGTTGAGAACCCATTTAGACTGTGGCTTAGGTTAATAATTTAAAACAACAACAACAATATCTGAGTCCCAGGAGCCCAGCTTGCTTCAATTCTTTTAACCTTAATGTTGGGAGGTGTGTTCACAGGTTTTGGGGTGCATAACAGCTGCAACAACGCTTTGAAAATAATTTGAAGTTAGACTAGGATGTTTTCATCAAATAGCTTCGAGATGAAAAACCCAAGAAGGATAATCTAAAGTTTCAGGAAGGCACAGAGTTGAGTGAGGAACACTTTAAGGTGAGGGAACAAGAACAAAGCAGCCCAATTATTACTGACACTTTTCTTCTTTAGATTGGTTGATGACCAAAGGTGATGATTAATTCCTTATACCTATTTCTGCCCTTAATCTCTTGACATAAAAAATTGCTAATGGGTGGATATACACCTAAAGATTTAAAGTAGAGCTGACTGATTCTTCTTATTTTTCATATATAGAAGTTTAAGTTTACTATTCCTTTAAGATTCCTTACTGCCTTTCAAGATAAGGAATGAAGTAATTGGCCCTTTCTTTGTAACTGCAAAATGCAGCCTGCCAGTAAAAGACCCGACTGAGATGACTATCTTGCTTCCTACGTGGTTAATCTATAACAAATGCATGTGGATTCTTGGGACAATTTGTTTTTCACCTGTAATGCGTAACATGTTTAATCATGTAAGGGAGGTGAAAAGCATGTTGTTACTTATATTCACTATAGTCATTCACTTGAAAAATAGAATGGAACCACATTGTGATTCCTACATTATCTGAAAAACTTTGTTGGGTATATAAGCTTTAGAAAAAAATATACAGTAGAAAGAATACAGAAGAATAGAGAATAAAGAAGGAAACCACCAAGAGAGAGTGGGAATGTCATTTTCCCCAACCCCCTCAGATAAAAAAAGTCATAGTATGAGCCAGCTGTGGATTCCGTTTGAACCCTGTGCTGCTGGAGGCTGACCTCCCAAGCAGCGATACATCATGTTCCAGGACAGCCAGGTTACTTCTTAAGATGGCAGCGACCCTTGGCTTTGTCTATATGGTGCTGGTTTTACTGGCACACATAATTCATGAGTTAAGAGATCACGGAGGTATGCACCCAGATTTTGAAACCTGCGAGGCATGTTTCCCAATGTGTTGCAGGATCTGGGAATCAGTGGAGCCTGACGAGATGGGAACTAGCTGGAGACATAGATGCCAAAGGTGGGCCTCTGAAGGTGGTAGCCCAGCCCCTAATTTCAGCCTTGTTCTTTGCTTCTTGGGCTGTCACCCTGTGAAGGGACTCTGCCGCATGTCTCTGCCTCAACTGAGATTCTCCGTCATGCTACATGGCTGTGTGTGGTTGAAAACTCTCAGAACTCTTTGCCCAAAATGTTGTCCTTCCCATCCTTTCCTCTGTCAGGTATTTTTTCATAGTGACACAAAAATAAGTACTACAGTGTCCCTCAGCTAGCCTTTCCAAAGCCTCTTGCTTCTTCCATTCCTCCAAGGAGTTTTCAGTCTAAAGAAACCTGTGGTGTTTTAACACGAAACTGTGATGGTGTGTTACTAACTCAATAACAAGAGGAAATGCAAGATTCTGCTTCTGAGCAAATGCTGCTAACTTAGACTTAAGTCGATGACTCGGGATTTCTGTAGCTGTGATGAAAGACTGTGACCAAAAGCAGCTTGAGGAAGAAAGGATTTATTTCTAATACACGCCCATAAACAGTCCATCATTAAAAGCTGTGAGGACAGGAACTCAAACAGGGCAGGAATCTGGAGCCAGGAGCTGGTGCAGAGGCCATGGAGGGGTGCTGCTTACTGCCTTGCTCCCCATGGCTTACTCAATCTACCTCCTTGTAGAACCCCAAACCATCAGCCCAGGGATGGCACCGCCCACAACTATCTGTAAGAAAATGCCTTACAGGCTTGCCTATAGTCTGTTCTTATGGAGGCATTTTCTCAATTGAGAATCCCTCGTCCCAAATAACTCTAGCTTATATCAAACTGACAAAAAAAAACTTGGCAGGAAAGAAGATATACAAAGAAGGACAGTATGAAGTGCCAGTGTGTCACCATCAGCCTTCCATGTGGAAGGGTTTTATCTGCACACTTAGATAACAATGCTTCGGCAGCGTGGATCATACTCCACTCTGGCCCATGGGCTCAGTGCTGTGCCTTGTGAATGTCAGACACTGAGTTACTACTTTGTCTCATTGAACACGTCACACGGCGGGAAGAATGTCAACTGGGTAACAATATATCGAGATAACATCAGTGGAAACCCGGTCCTTATAAACCTGCACTCTGTTCTGCCACACGCTACGAGCAAATCACACAGAGTGTAAGACATCGACTTGCTTCTTAGGATCTTAGAAAGGACACCAGTTACTTCTGGGAAGCTGGCTGGTGGTCAGGAGACTTTTTAAAGTGATGATGTCATTGGTGGCCTGCTTTGGTATTTCATTATGATTTATAAATCTGTAAGTAAAATGGTCAAATTCTTCAAGTTGACTAAAAAAAAGACAGGTTTGGGTGAGAGGAATTTGAAGGGGGGCATTTGAACAGTGGAGCAAGTGATGGTGTTCTTTCTCCACATCACACTCAGGCCAGAGGACCTCTGTCCATGACGACCATGCTTCCAAATTGGGGTGCAGGCTGCAGGCTGCCTTGTCTTTAGTGGAAACAAGCATTAAGATTGCAATGCTCTGGGAGCCCATGGCAAAGGATGGAGATCAGACTCCTTCGAATGCCTTCCCCACACAAGGTTGTCACTGACCTGTGTGTTTGTACGTCACAGCCCCTGAGATGACATCTCCCTGAGAGAACCTGTCCACGCGGATTCCAGCCTTTCTCACCACCCCATGCTGAGGTTCTCGGGCAATCAGAAACAATAGTTTCAAGTCGTCACTGTCTGCATCAGTAGCAAAAATGTATTCAGGGGTGATAGTCACTTCTCCACCCTCTGAGCAATGCATCATGGGGATGAGGTCAGCCTTCAGAACAGGTGGCTCATCGTTCACAGGGAATACCTAAGCAGGAAAAATAAGAGCACAGCTTTGAGGAAAAGAAGAAGTGACAAATGTCCCAGCTGGTAAAGCACAGCTCACAGTCACGGTAACAGGCATTTTTCATCTTCTGGACACATGGAACAATAGCCGTGAAATTTGGCCAAAGCAGCCAGAGTCTTTTGACTTTCTCAATTGGTGGAGGAATGCTCCGCATGAGAGATCATTTAGGGAGGAATGGGAGTCTGTGGCTATAGCTGGGAACTCAGAGCGCTCACTGTTCTCAGAAGACAAAGCAGGCATGCAACACAGAGCATCCCTCCCTTTAACACAGCCTCTTTCATTAATACACACACATTCCACAAGAATTCGGGGCCCAGTGGTTGGATGCATGTACATCCATGGCATCAAAGTTATTTTTATTTCAAGCCACCAGGTGATTCAAAGCTTTCTGCCACCTTCAACTTCTGGCTACCCACAAAGTTTCCACGGGTCCACAGGAAACATAACAGCATGTCAAATGGCTTGAGTCACAGGGTTTTGTTTGTTGTTTGGTTGGTTGGCTGGTTGGTTGGTTGATTTAACTTTGTGGCTGTTTGTTAGGCTGTTTGTTTGGTTGGTACCAGCCTGTGAGCCCATGTACCCTTTCAGCCCTACACAACCTTCTACATACTTAGCCAAAGTGATCTTAGTAAGCATCAGTTTCAATTGCTGGCCTGCAGGGTCCTTCAGTGTCTCCTCTGATCCCCCCATGATTCTCCTAGGAGTCTCTGGTGTAACCTGCCATGGGGGCCTTCGCCACCCCTCTCTATTTTCACCCAAGCACACACTCCTTGCCATCTCTCACGGCCTCCGTCTCCTCCTTGATCCTGCCCAGTACATGCTGACTCAGTCTCTTTGTACAACTGATTTCTGCCTCAGATCCCATTTGTGTTTTCCAAGGAAGGTTTCCTGATCACTCAGAATAATTGAGAAGCTTCAATTATTTACACTTCTGTTCATAAAACATATATATATATTAATCAAATATCTTTGTGATTATCCAGTTAGTGGCTGTCATCCTCTGTGGTCTGTAACTTCAAGAACAGGAACCTTGTTTATCTTATTCATGATTGTTCAACAAGCACATATCTAAGTCCCCACATGTATTACAGAAGGCGCTAGCTAAACGTTTACTGGATGAATAAATGAATGAATGTAACTTTACATGATTTCTAGGCATTCAAAGGCTAAGGGCTGTAGACAAATACAAGAGAATAATGCTGATGCCTTCCTATAATGGGTACAGGGATGCGTGGGTAGATGCTCTAACTTAGTTATGAAAAGTGTCAAAATGTAATTTTCTGTTCTCCCTTATGAAGAAAAATAATTACCTTTGTTCATATCTTCTATGTGAATCCGTTAAAGACTTCTCTTTCTTTCTTGACCCTAAGAAATTTTATTAATTTGTTCACATGGATGATAACTGTAAAAAGTCATTGTGAGGGAAAAAATCACAAAGACTGTCCAAAAATTGTTTTGTCTGGCTTTTAAAAATTATGTCCTTTAATTTAAAAAGTAACAAAAAAATGGAAAAAAATAGTTTCTTTTGCTAAGATGTGCTGCTTATTGCCAGGCATAATAAAATGGTCATATATAACAGATAGGAGTAGGGTCTTTCCTCAAAAAAAATGGAAAAGTGACTCAGAGAATCTTTCTTTGTATATAAAAGTTTTCCATAAAGAAAACATTATTTCTTGAAGCTGAAATGGTCTCCAGTTTTTCATGGAGCCATCACAGGTGTTTGTGAGGAGTAAGGAGGAAAAGGAGAGACTATAGAACCTGGCAGAGCAGGTGATCAATACCAGGCAGGGAGGAGCAGGGCCACAAAATGAGGAAGAACACCTCACATTACACCCCCAAGTTCATAGCTTGGAACCAGCTGCAGACTCTTCAGGAGCCCAAGCGTGTTAAAGAAAGATAATTCCTTCCCTGCCTGTTTTTAAAAACAATCTATAGATATTAACACTCTATTAATGACCGGCTATAAAATATCTTCCAGACGCATAGCATTTTATGTCGCTGAAATCTAGCCCATACTCAAACAGGAAGAGATGGAAGTGAGCAGGACGAGAACACTCAGCACCCTTCAGGGAACGTGATAAACTTCTCTCTTAGCAACTATAAACACTTGCAAACCATCCGCTGATGCTCATGGCCCTGGTCACCCACATCAGAGAAACACCCAAGTTCTCAGAAGTCCCTCGAACATGCGCCAACTTTGTGAGTAGACTTTGTCACAGGAAGGGGGGAAATGACTTCCGGGTTGTGGTATAGACATTCCTAATGGAGCCCCACATACATAACTTTGTCCATAAGAAAAGAGAACCCCAGCGGTTCTGGACAGTCTTCCCAGCTGCTAATAGAGCTCGTGTGTCATAGTTCAAAAATATTAGACATAGTTTATATTACAGAATAAACTACGCTTTAAATTAGGTATCTGTATTCAAGCTTAGAATAATTCTAGCTTCAGATAAACTGGGGTGGGGTAGGGAGATGGAATGAATATGTCTGTTTCGGTAGTCTTTGTCTCTGCCACCTGACTAGAGACGCTCACAGACACAGCTGGCAGCCTTCTGCTTTGTAGTCTGTATAGTTTAAGTTGTGCTGGGACCCTGAGAAGTTCCCAGAATAGAGACTTTACATTCAAATGACTCAGGGAGGAAACTTTCTACCTACCTCAATGTGTAGGACAAATTCTGCTGAGTTTGTGCCATCTGTGACCTCCAAGAATATCTCATCCTGGAGAACCTCAGCTCCGTCATGGCGATACCTACAGGGATGGTATGGAAGCCAATCTTTTAAAAACATGGGTGGAAACTAAGCTGCATGGCACAAGCGCTCCTCCATAGTGACATTTCACTTGTATCTTAATAAATAAGGCTTGCCTGAAGATTAGAGAGTAAAACAGCCCCTGGTCAGTCTTACACACCAGGCAGTGGTGACACACACCTTTAATCCCAGTAGCTACACTACTTTGCCATAGAAACCGGTGCATGCCGTTAATCTCAGCCCTAGAGAGGAATATAAAAAGGGAGGAGACAGCTCTCAGCTACAGTCTCATTCTGAGATTCCTGGAGGCGGATCGCCATTTCAGACTGAGGTAGAGGTAAGAGCCAGGGGCTGGCTGTTTTTCTTTTCTGACCTTCAGGATGAACCCCAATATCTGTTTCTGGGGTTTTGATAATCATGCTACACTCCTCCATCACCTTGGCCATGAGTTTAGTAAGTAAGTAATTATTTAAATAAGCAAATAAGAAAAGAAGCAGTATAACCATAAAAGAAAAGATACCACTCATTACCCCTAAATGGAAACTTGCTCTGCCTGGGAAAACACTGTGTGTGCATTGGTAATTTTTCCCCAAAACAAAAACAAAACAAACAAACAAAAACAACCCTTTGGAAGCAGGAGAAACAGCTTAAAGTTAAAATCCTGGTTTGTTCTTACATAAGACCTGAGGTCAGCTCCCAACACCCATCTTAGGCAGCTCACAACCACCTATAACTCCAGCTCCAGGGTCTCTGTTGTCTCTGGCCTCCACAGGTGCCTGCATTCACATGAACATGTATCCCCATGTGTGCATGTGTATGTGCATACGTTCATGAACACACACATGTAATTAAAAATAATCTTGAGAACAGATTTCAGAAAGCAGTCCTCCAGTGGCCTCTGTAACCATGGGAAGACCTTGGCCTGGTAACTCTGCAACAACGGAGCCTGGCTAACTAGAGCCAGAGTGACCCCGAGACGAAGCAGAACACCCTGAGGACGCCATGATCCCTGTGCCTCCAGCCCTCCTCCTGTGCTCTGAGCTCTTCCACTCCTCTTTAAAGTCTTGATCTATGAGCTGGACATGGCCCCTCTGCCATATTCCATGCTCCATCTACACATCTCCCCAGGTTTAAAAAGACCTTTTTTGTCATTGCTGTTCTAACATTGGCCCTAGCTTCCTCTTCATTCTCAGCCAATTTTTTAAAAAAGAAATTGTTTGATTTTAGGCCTTTTACACACTTTCTATGTGACAGTGATGGTCAGTTAATTCTAAGTAGCTCTTGAATTTAACTGAGCCTTTTTTTTTAAATCACACCAATGGTTTGTTCATACTAACAAATGGAATTATACCCCTAGGAATCAAAAATAATAGTTTCAACAAAGCAGTATAGTATATTGAACCTATACGATATTGTTACATGGCCAAAAAGGACTATATTTTATGCAAGATGGGCCACCACTAGGGTGATAATGGATTCAGTCCCAATAGCAGGGGAGGCTTATATTCTGTCACTCCCCTGTCTCTCAAACACACTGCCTTCTACGCTCTGTCTTCCCATGCCTCTTACTGTTTCCACCAAAAATAATTATGAGTTGCAGTGTGCTGATATTTCACAATGCTGCTATCCCTAAAACAGCTAAGGATATCTGGGAATGCACCCATGTAAATCCAGACAGTGGGGCCAAGCAGATCCTTATGACCCAACTCCTGAAAACACTCGCAAATGCGTCAGCATCTTTGTGCTTAGTTCTGCTTGGGAACAGAATGATGTACCTCGCCAATCTTGATGACTCGGGTTAAATAACTCAAAAACACTTAACTGCAGTTCTCTAGAAAGGTGACAATGCATAGAATTCCAGGAAATATTTCTACTTTTTTCTGTCCACCATTCATCCCAGCACTGCCTACACAAAAGTCTTAACACGTAGATAGGAGCTGAGATGTAAAGATCCAAGCTAGAAGCTTAACAGAAAAATCTTTTGTGTGTGTGTGGGGGGGGTGAGACAGGGTTTCTCTGTGTGATCTAGAACTCACTTTGTAGATCAGACTGGCCTCAAATTCTCAGGCATCCACCTGCCTCTGCCTTGCTAGTGCTAGGATTAAAGGCCTGCACCACCACGCCTGGCCAAAGCAGGAAACTCTACTGGGAATAGGTGAATACCGAAAGGGGCCAGAAAAGATTCTAAGTCTGATCTAACTGTGCTGTAAAGGTTTGAGTGACCTCGCATGCAGTTTTTGATCCCTAGTGACCTTCCTGGCTCAAAACTAAACATTTGAGGACAAACACCTCCTACCACACTTCACTAGCAAAGGGTGAGGTCTCCATTTCTCAGATTTGGTAAGTGGAAAACTAGCCTGTCTGCCTGCCTGACTTATTTTTAAGGAGCTTGCAATGTTCTCCAGAGACGTCTCACTTGATTTTGTACAACTATATTAGTAGAGAAAGGGAAGACCTCCAATGGGAGCTGCTGTGAGGATTTCTCCACCCATTGCTCTCAGAGACTTGAGTCCTCGGCCTTACTTGTTTACCTGCAAACCAGTGCCCAGGAGAATGAAATAAAAGCTTTATACTTAAAACGTGGGTGGACAAAGCTAGCCATCACCACCCCTTTCCTCCCACTCTCTGTTCTTACCAGGCTGGCCTTGAACTCCCCATCCCCCTGGCTCAGCATCCCAAAGAGCATTGGGATTAGAGGTGTAGGCTACCATACTGGGCTGATCAATGATGTTCTACCCCTGTGTTTCCAAGGCTATGAAACTGCCTTTTCTAAGAGCCAACTTCAATTAGCTGCACAGATTATTTTAGTCTCTACTGGGTTTATGATATGTGCAGTTGTGGCAAAATGACAATTCTTGGTAATTAATTTTGTTGCACAAATATTCATAAACTCATTCCCTCTGCAATAGTAAGCCAGAGAGAAATAAAATGTCTGGAAGAAAATTATTCTTTTCTACTTCCCTAATTTTCAATTGAGCATTAACAATATGAAGTGGCGTACTGTTTGGAAAGGGTTGGACAGGTTTCTTTCTCAGCACTGCGCTTCACAGTTGATCTGGATAGAGAGCTACTGCATAGAAAGGAAAAAACAAAAACAAAAACCACAAAATTTTCTAACCTAACTTTTAAGGTATGGAGGTCCTTCCATGAAAATGTGCCTCTTGGGTTAAGGGGAAACCCATTCATCTCTACCCTGCCGTGGAGAGGCATCTCCCGAAGAGAGAGGCAGATGCTGGCCAGTGGGGTGTCCACATCAGAAACCAGGATGTTCTCTGTGCTGACGGTACACTGACCGCCCTCGACCACTCTCAGGGTGTTGGTGAATACCTAGAGAGAAGGAAGAACACACAAGGCTTTGTACAATAAGATGCTGCTGAATACAAGGTCCTCAGATCCCTAGAAAAATTCCAGAACCAGCCTCGCATGTCAATTAACCTTTGGAAACTCTTTACAAGGCGGTAAAGTAGAGCTAAATAATCTGTCTGGAAAATATTTTATTTGCATATTTTCAATTCCAAGTTTTAACACATACAAAGACACAAAGGTAGTAGACCCCCAGTTTGAAAGCACCTACACTTCACGAGTCCCAGAGCCTGGGTAGCAGAGCCAGCAAAATGGAGGCTGCTGCAGTACTAAACTGAGAGAAAAATTCCTACCATCGTCCACAGCCTTTGCCAAATCCCCATGAAGGGAAGGATCCACCTCTTTTTTTAAACCCTAAAAAAGTGATTCTCAACGTGTGGATTGCAGCCCCTTTGGGGGTCAAATAACCTTTTCACAGGGGTCAGATATCCCGCATATCAGATATTTACATTCTGATTCATAACAGTAGCAAAATTATAGTTATTATTAGAGCAATTTTATGTTTGGGGGTCACCACAACATGAGGAACTGTATTAAAGGGTCACAGCATTAGAGAGTTGAGAACCACTGCCCCCCAAATTCTTTAAACCTTGGGAGGTTGATGGGAACCATTGTGTGTTTTGCAGATAGAGTAGGGCAGGGGAACTGAAGACAAGAAGGTTACAATTCCAGGGCAAACAGATTAGACTTACATATTAAAAACCACAAGGGCAATTTTAATACAAAACAAAGCAAAAAAAAGTGTTCACCTGACTAATAATTAAATCATAGGCACAAAGCAAGTTTAATGGAGCAGCTTGGTATATTTTATTACCACACTGATAGTGGGCAAGACATGTTCTGTGATTAAACAAGTATAGAAAACTGCAATCTGCAATGTATTCACTACATTTGCAAGGTATGCATATGTGGTCCAGGCTCTGAGATTATAGCAGAAAACCCTATAGAGTTTACTTAGCACAACAGCTTCCAAAATTAATATTGCTATGTAGAAGGAAAAGATAGCAGATAGTTTTTGGACTTCAAATTGTGGGCTCTGACGGTTCCTCACAGAAGGCCCATGGCAAGCACACCGTACAAGGACAACTCTTACATAAAGAATCACCTTTCTCAGTGAGAGGAGGCCCTAGCCTCATCCCTGGGCACATCCTCCCCTGCTGATCAATGGGACACAGTATGAGGGAAGTCAATCATTCCAGAGCCATCAGAGATACTCATACACGTCTCCAGGGCAGCTCCCTGGATCATGGAAATAAGACTCTAACTAGAATATGGCTGCCTTCATTCCTTAGTAAACTACTACCAGCGAAGAAAAACACAAGAATAATCAACTTCCCTCTCTGCTGCCCAACCCGACAGTCCTTCCTAAATGCTTCCCTCTGATTTGTAACACCTCCATCTTCACTATGAATGGAAGAAAGAACGGGACCCTTTTCAGAGGGAATATGTACCAAGGGCCATGCACACAAGTCCTATTTCCTCAGTGAAACAAGTTAGTTTCCCAAATAGGGAACACTGCATAAAATACACTTTATTACATAAGGTGATTTTCGAAATATTTCTTTTAAAGCAAGCTCAACCCTTAAAATCCTGAGGGTTCATGAGTAACACTTAGGGGGCTCCAGGTTTGCATGGTGTCAACATGCCCTAATGATTATCACTCAACTCAATTTCATATCATGGAAATACCAATTCAACTTCAAATATTCCCAGTTCTTTGAACTACTGTTTCATTTGTCCTTAGCTCATAAACGAAAGAGAGAAATCAATGTCCGCTGTAGCCCAAAGTCCTCCTGGCTATTTCATCTTCTTTCAAATGAAGATAACTCTTCCATCTGCTCCACGATTGCCTGCACACAGATCATCCTTCTCCAAGCTTACAGGGGATTTTGTTTTTATTTTTTACATAAAAGAAGACTTTTCAACAAGTTTTGTAGGGGAAGCTTTGGTTGAGGATCTAAATTTCATACATGGACAAGGGTGGCCCAGCAAATCGAATCAGGTTCACTTGATAGCCGTTCGGACTTATATTCACCACCAGCACTAGGCCAGGTCTTCAGCGGGGAAGGGGGCCCAGATGGAGTTGGTGCAGATGCCTTCTGGTTGAAGAGCTGTCAACACTTCTTCAGCCACAGATTGCAAGCTCGCCAGCTTGAGAGACTGGGCCGCTGACATAAGTGAGCGTGGAGTGTTGGTGGGGACTCTGAAAATGGACAGCTCATCCTGCCTGGCAGCCACGCTGTCTGTGGGATCAGTGCTAGTAGGGCTCTCTATTTTCAAGAGAAACCCCAAGTCAGCCTTGCTAGGAAGTCTTCTGGCCCTTAAAGTTTGCAACTTTACAACTTAAAAGAGTAAAATAATATCATAAAATTAATAATTAATAAAAAATACTTAGAGCCATTGAGCCATCTCTGCTTGTTGAGTAAGTGCCTTGCCTTGGACCTTCCAGTAAGAAATCTGTTCGCTGACCCGAGGCAGGTGCAGCTGTCGTGAGTCACCAGAAAAGAAAACATCAGGACTGGCCATATTCAGGTAGTTAGATGCCTGGGGAAGTCACCAAGCTAGGAGGGTCTAGGGCCTTTTGGTCTATAACAAATGGGAGATAATATTCCTTTGTCTTTCCATTTTCAAGGGTAAAAAAATGATCCCAATAATAGTCACACTAATCAAGTATGGTAATCTGGAGGGAAGGGTGACCCAGAAAAAAACTCTCAAAGCAAACCAGCCTCAGAGAGAAGACATAGCAGGCAGCAATGCCTTTGTAGTTTGGTTTTAAAGAAAAACTCAGGCCCCTTCAGACTTCCACAAACATTGAGCAGTGACACGAGGTAAAACGAAAGGATCCATCCTAATTCATTTTGGAAAATAAAAAAGCTTCTTTGGGTCACACACCAGCATAGCTGGCCTGTGGTGAGAGCAAATAGGTTCTTCTGGTTGCTAAGAGACCCATCATTTAATCTCCTTCCCTTGATCAACAAGGGGCGCTCAGCAGAATGAGAGATGTTGATAAGACTTTGAAAACAATGCCAAACTCAACATAGAAAAATTCTCACCTTTCAGATAGGAAGTCCCATTGGAAGTAGAGTCTCCCACCCACCCCCACCCCTACTCGATTTCTATACTGCAGCAGGGAAATTAAAACATTACTCTTGTTTCTCTCCCTCCTTTGGGCCCTCCATGTCAAACACGGCATACCTCAGGAACCTGATTGTCCACTGGGAGAATCGTGATGTTGAAGCAGATTCCGTGCAGGGTGCCTCCACGCTGGTTCCTGACAGATACTGTGAACTGCACATGTCGAGGGGTGGGACCTATATCTTGCATGGGTGGCATGTAGGCCACTTTCATATGGTTCACAGCGTGCTGGGAAGCAAATGGAGACAGACATAGGCATTGGTTTGCAGAGATCGGAGTCCTTTAGTCACCTAAGTCTGAGACCACTGTGATAATTGATAAGGAGCACAGTAAGTACCAGCATGAATGGAAAGATTCCCAAGATTCTCCTTTGTAAACCACATTGCTGACACATGAGAGGAAAACTGATGAAGTCAGGCAGTATGTCAAATGATGGAGTCCAACCAACTCTGCAAAAGGCAGACAGACTTTCCTCTGTCCATCCCTCCATGCAGTCACTGTTCTAACACTAGCTGTGTAAGCCTGCAAGGCCTCTGCTTCCTTATTAGTAAAGTTATCAAAACAATAGACTTAGCACATTTACAGCTTCTAACTATTAAAAAAATCAGACATAATTAGCCCCAAACCACTGATGTCTGATGCCAGACCCTCCCTGGGGTCTTCAGAGGAGAGGTGACCAGAGTGAGCAGAGGGGTAGAAAGGATTTAGGAGAGTGGCAAGTATTATAGGATAAGCTGCAACCCCGTAAAATGACATACTGAAGTTCCTTAAAACCTTAGAATGTGAATTCGTCTAGAAATCGAGCCATTACAGAAGTTCGTAGTAGAAACACTTGAGTAGCATAGGTCCTCAAGCCAATAGAACTGGTCTCCTTGTAACAGGAAGGGACAGATGGGGGCAGACATGATTGACAGAAAACAAAGCTGAAGATGATGCATCTTCAAGCCAAGGAATACCAAAGACTGCTAAACAAAGCACTAGACGCTCATGAGCCAGGAGGAAGAGCAGCCTACAGGCCTCAGAAGACCACACCTGCCAATGCCACGATCTCAACACTTCTAGCTTCAGGAAGCACAGGAAAACAGGGCTCTTTTTTGAACTACAAAATGTGTGGTAGTTTCTTACGGTAACAAGACAGTAGAAGAATGAGTGACCTACAGCTGGTAGAATGAAAACACAGGCATGGGGCTGAAACCAGTGCCCGGCCACTGCCAAAATAATGATGCCAAAGGCCGTGCGGATTTATAACAAGGTTTGCCATTACATTCAGTTTAGCGAAAGCCTTCCAGGCAGATGTCACATGTTTATCAGAAGTGTTCAAGCACAAGACACTGTGGCAGAAGAGACTGGCTAGCATCTCAGACCCAACACTGGGCAAAGCCACACCTTCTCAGCAGATACATTACATATTGTGTTGGCCAACACTTTTACAAATTCTCATACCTGGGTAAATGACGTCAGCCCCAGGGCTGTAGGGTTTTTGGTTAGCTTTGGTATGCTGTCCACCATGAATAACTTCCCGGCATCCAAGTGTCTAAGAGAAATACAGACCACATCGGCTTATTTTCCAGCTAAGAAATATTAAATCAAATCATCCTTTGTTGGGAGCACAAAGGTCCTTGCACCCACAGACCGCCAGGGAAACCACCAGGAATGTTAAGCATGTAGGATCGTCCTCTCAAAGAAAAGGACATATAACCTGTTTTTCCATCCACAAGGCTGGAACTCGTAGCCTAGTGATCTGTGTTATCTGAAGGGCCAGGCCATATCAAGTTCATACAACCAGGACCAGACGTGGCTAACAGTCCAAATGATCTCTGTGCTGTCTACGTGACCAGGACCAAACTTAAACCCTTTAGCTGATGTAGGTAGCCTATCTCCAGTCTTCATCTTCTTGGAAGAGACAACATGAGTTCTGATGTAATTACGCATCTTTGTGCACCAGGGATTGTATTACACCAGGAAACTTTCCCCCAAACTGTACTGTGCTTACATATGCTGGCAGTAAACCACTCGGCACAGATTCTCCAGAAGTTTCATCTAGACTGACTAAGTCGTTCTCACCTCTTCATGGTTCATTTTCCTGCCTTCCATGACACTTACAGGGACCACTACACCACAACCAGCTTTTTAAAAACACCTAATTGTGGGGCAAAAGCGGGTGCTCTATCTTTTTAGTCTCTATATGTTGGGGGCTTGTAACCTGAAGTCCAGCATCTCCTATGCCACCCTCAGCATTACTAAACAAAGTTTTTTGTTTTTTTTTCTTTTTTTGCTATGTCATGATGAAAATGAATCATTTGTCTCATCCCAAGGGTTTTCTCACTGTCATGAGAAAACCTAAGGAATAGTTATGCTACTGTTTTGAATTGAGATTATAAAATATGAATACCAAGTAATCTGTCATATCTAAAAATAATACTTTGCAGACTTCAATAAACATCATTAAAAAACAAATAAGAGTTTACCTTAGAGTAATGGGATTTCAAATGTTTCATTTAAGTCTCACTGTGCTGAAAAGTATAAGCTGCATGACAGTCACTAGCTGCCACTCAGTGAAGGTAAGGACAAGTTTGTGATAAAAGAGAATTGGATGTAAGTTCAAGTCTGACCAATGGAGAACAGAGTCACACTGCCACTCTGAGAACCAGTGCAAAAGACAGTAGCTTTACAAAGGCACCTGTGGCTGAAGAAGAAACACGGAGGACGTGTTACTGTGTAGATGAGCTCCCCATCTTGTGATTCTGTATCTAGGAAATGTAGGTGCTTTTTAGTGATGTAGGCCACCTCCGTTTCCTTGACAACCAAATGCCGGGAAATGCCAGGAGCTTCTTTTGGAAGCTGGTCGGCTACTGGAGAGATATGGATCGTCACCATCTAGAATGAAAATGCACTGCTCTATTAAATTGAAACACAAGAAAACACCAAAGAGAATGCCCCAGGATTACCTAGAAATAGCTAATGGCTCCAAACTGCCAATCTACTTCTGTCAAACAACTTAGAAACTTCTAAGGATTTGCTCATCTGATTTTATGTATTAAAAATATAATCATAGAGCCAGATGTGATGGCACACGCCTTTAATCCCAACACTCCAGAGGCAGAGGTGGAGGGTCTCTGTGAGCTTAAAGCTAATATGGTCTACATAGCAAGTTCTAGGACAGCCAGGAATATATAAAGTATCTCATATATATAATATATATAATATATATATTATATATATAATATATATATGGGGTGTGTGTGTGTATTCATCACAACTCTCGCTAATCCACTGGGAGTCTTAGGAAATGGGAATACAGAACACCAAGTCCAGTCCCAACTTTATTTTTCTACCTCCTCTCTAGTAATAACCCATGTGTCTTTGCTCCCTCACCCCATCATTAATCCTGGACACCTTCCTGTCTGTCACTCTTGCTTTCTCCTTTCCTTTCTCATCCCCATCCGACCCATTGCCAGGTTTCTACTTACAGATTTTCCGTATCACTCTTGTAATTTCTTCCTTATGTGGTTGCAAGGAGCCTAATGCCACTTTCTATTCTAAACTCTTTGTTAACTTGCACTAACTTTAAAAACCATGAGTCAAATTAGTTACTTCACTTCCTCCCAAACCTTAAAACAACCACCCAGGAAGTATGATTATTCAAGTTCCTTAGCATGACATTCCAGAACTTTCACAGTTCACACATACTGCACTTTTCAACTTTATTTTTTACTGCCTTTCAACATAAATGCAACACTAGAGACACGTGGTGGAGTTTCTTCCCCTCCCTCAGATTCGGATCATATTGTTTCTTCCCTCTGATGCTTTTTTCTTGCTACCTCTAGAAATCTGATTATTTTCACTCTTTCAGGGTCTTCTAGATTCCCCTTCCAGTTCCTCAGCTGAAACTGTTTCTGAACTTGGCTTCTTCCTTGCAGTTCTACTGGGTGACTCATCTTGGAAGTTCACAGTGCATCAGTACTGAGATGATTAGGGCAGGAGGGTTCTGCCCCCATGAGTGGATTGGATCCCTGTAAACCCACGTGAATGGGAAAGGTTGTCCTTCCATCATGTTTTGCCTTGTGAGGGCCTAGAGTTTGTCCTCTTATGAGTACAAGACAACAAGGTTGGGAACAAAGAATAACCCTCACCAGAAAGAGAACCTTCTGCTACCTTGACCCTGGAATTTCCAGTCTTCCAACAGTAAGAAATGTTCCTGTAGTCTATTAATTATTCTGTTATTTTATTAGAATGATTAAAAAACTAAAACCAGTTATCAAAATAAAAGAATATAAAGATAATCATACTTCTAGTCCCCTAAATCTGTGTCATGTTTTTTTCCCAGTTACAGTATTTTTCTAATCTGCAAAGTTCAGAAATTCTCTATGGGCTCTCACAGCAATGGTGTGGATCAGCGAGTCTCTCCTTAATTGAAAAACTGGATTTAATAAGGAAACAATAGTTACTGTGCCTTCAAAGAGACCATTTTCCATGCTAATTTATTCTCCAATGTGTTCTTTATGAAAGAAGAATGGGAGAGCATGCTTTTTATCCCCTGTAGTAATTCTTGGTGGGCGCATTTTTCAACATGCTTTATGATTGCCTAAGTTGATATGTCTTTACATATTTATGCATGCTCAAACAATTAGTGTGTGTGTCTGTGGGCAAGAGAAATTCCATTTTAGCAAACTCCACAGAGAAATAAAAGCATTCTCATTGTGCTGGAATCTGTTCATAACAAAGATATTATTAAGAGCCATTCCCAGGCAGAGTGGGAACCCATTTTCAAACCAGTCACCAGACTCCAGACTCCAGCTTCCCTCAAGTCCTCCGATGTCCCCGTGGCAGCAAGCACACACGGACCAACAAGGAATCAGAATAACAAGTAGAAGGTCGGAATGCCCTCGGATTCAGGCCCTGTAGTGACGCGTTGCCTGGCGGCATCTAACTTTCTTGTGGCCTGGGTTATTGCTCCTTCATGTGCCCTGAGCTCTGAGGCTAGCCTGCTCTTTATTTTTCACTTTGATTTCTCAGTACCAAGAATTACTTCCATTGTTAGAGCTGGCCGCTATTAACTACAGCAGTTTTGCGTGAATTTTTAGGAAAATATACTAAACGTTTGTTGGACAAGATGGCTTCTAAACGCTGATGGCAGAGACAAGTGGAAATGCTGGGGAAAGAGGTAGGGTGAACCCACAATCTGAGCTAGAGAAAGTCATCACTTGGTATCTGCAGGATACAGGCTGCAGGAGTTCCACTGCCTTCTGTGGAACTGTGGATATATTCCAGTCTCTTAAATAAAAGGCTGGTGTATTTGCATAGCGCCTACATGTATCCCTTTGTATAGTTCAAATTATATTCACATTACTTGCAATATTTCAGATAATGTAAATAGTAGTGGTCCATATGGCTTAGGGAAAAACAAGAAAAATAGTATGTGAGGAACAGAGGCAACTTAAAAAAATACTATCTTTCACCAGATTGTTGAATCATTGGATGGGAAACCTACATATAGACAGAGGGGGCAGCTATGCTTAAGAGACAAACAAACAAACAAACAAAACGCTACATAAAGACAGGGCAATTTGGTAGCTTTCTTACTCTGTCTCTCTTCCCTAGTCCATAAATATAAGAACACAGAAGCGGGGAAATGTGTTATTGTGGCTTTCTTCAAAACAAACAAACAAACAAAAATATCCTGGAGCTGGATGGATAGCTCACTGGTTAACAGCTCTTGTAGAGGACCTAAGCTCTGTTCCCAGCATCTACATGGCAGCTCACAGCTGTATGTATCTCCAGATCTAGGAGATCTGATGCCTTCTTCTGTCTGGTCTCCACAAGTAACCAAACATATGTACACATATTTGTGTGTGTATCACAAATTTATTTGTATCACACACAAATAAATAAAAATAAATCATAATAAATGAACCCATCTATTATATGGAATAAATTTATAACCAGATATTTAGAATTTAGACTGATTTACTTGCCCAGACTTAGAAATAATTGTTTTAAGAGTTTTGATTAACTTGGTCTGTATTATAAAATGTATTTTTCTTCTTGTGTATGAAGAACATGATTTCTAAAAAGCTTAATAAGAAAAAAAGAAAGAATCCCTGAAATCTCAATGTCTGAAAATACATAGAGCCTTCCAAACATGGTACGATGTTCTAGCAACAGCTTGAGCAGATGCATAGAACCCGTAGACATATATCCTGCTGACAGTTCCCATTCTGAGCTAGCACAATCGCCTGCAAAGGCTCAGCCCAGGATGACAGGTGAACTACATTGATGAAATGAGGGTGATCACTTTCAAAGTGATCGTAAAAAAGCACATGAATTAAGAGTTCCTTCTACACTTCCTTGCCCGTCCTATTCTGAAGACATCGCTGAGTTCTTCAGGTTTCAAGCCCTGTTGCATCATTCTTTCAGATCTCCCATTCAGTAAGCCCGTGTCAGCAAACATGTACAACTTGGTCTTTTGCACACTGGCTACTATCAGTGGCTTTGGCATTCTAGGAATACATTACAAGAGGACACACACTTTCTGTATTCTTTCTTGAATAGACTTGCGATTTGCTTGCATCCATGTTAATGTTACCTTTGAAGGTAGCAGGTATAATAGCATACAAAATTCATAATCACTTCACTTCAATTGCTCCTTTTGAAGTTTAACCCTGACTCCCCAGACTTTTACAGTTGTCCATATGCTACACTGATCCTATCTTCTGTGATTTCTATGTGATAATGTTTGTTTCATCTTATTTCTGCTTACTGTGGACTTAAATTATCTCCTCTAACACTAGTCAGATCTGAGATCTTACAAACAACAAATAAAATCCACTGATATTTTGAGTATTTACCAGGTGTCTGAAAGCTCAGTCTTTTCCAGGTAATATGTCACAAATCCCCCAATAAATCTGTTAGGAAGTCTCTATCACTTGCTTGAAAGAGAAGCAAAGAGGAATGGAGGTTGATTAGCGAGTGTTGAAAACAGGAGACAATTCAGAGAAGTCTCCCCCTCGACTCTGCAATTTAAACACTATCTTTAAAAACTGTCTTCTTGGGTGTTGAGAAGTGAGCATATCTGTGAGGTTGTCTATGCATGTACTAGCTAAGTAACCTTAGAAACAGTATCCATGCAGAAACTTGCAAAGTGCTTTAGAAAAGTGTGGGCATGGGGCTGGAGAGATGGCTCAGCGGTTAAGAGCACTGACTGTTCTACCAGAGGTC
>LOJH01019369.1:496-14653 GCA_001685095.1 Ellobius talpinus | reverse complement strand
GGGAGGACCTTGGACTTCCCACAGGGCGGGGAACCCTGACTGCTCTTTGGACTGAAGGGGGAGGGGGAGGGAAATGGGAGGAGTTTTTTGTGTACTTCCTTGTGTTTCTGTCCATCTTGTGAGCAGAAATAGTTAGAAGACCTATTACAGACTTAAACAAATACTCATTGGCAACTTTGGAAGCTATAAGTCTTAGTTTGAAGCATGGAATAAACTTTTTTACTGTCCAGTCTGATGAGAATGCCTCCTGCTGATGCAGAGGTTAGACAGATTTACATATATCTGCTGATAAAGATTGAAGCAACCAAAAGCTCATGGCATGTGTGATATTCATTTGACTAGTCTCCCCATCACTTCCATGGAACTTGAGAAAGTGAGATAAGTGATGTACAGCTACTGTAGCTGTGGGGAATTATAAAATTATAAAATCTTTTCACTGTGTCTTCTAGAATCTGTAAAACTATAGCAACTTAGCTAGTTAACCACCTTATGAGTGGAATAATTTCTCAGGAGAACACAATAATGTTGTCCAGAAAGGCAAATTAAAAATGTTCAAAACTGAGACAAATTGTTACTATGACAGATGCTGACAAGTAAGTGGGATTTGAGAATTTTTTCATTGAATTTAATAGTGCAAAATTCATTAGTCTTGATGCACAGTTGCATGGGTCAGAGACTAGCTAGAATGTGAATTAATTTTTGCTGTGTAAAAATTTACCATCCAACTTAGTTTTAAACACCCCATTCTCACAGTTTCTTTGTATCAGGAGTTAGCTCCATGCCTCTGGTTCAGACTCTTATGAATTGAAGTCCATTACTTCTGCTTTACACAAATTATACCATTACTTTTGCTGTATTCACAAACATTAATCCTGGTAACTTTGTAGGAAGAATTTATACAAGGATATGGACACTAGGATGTAAGAATCAGTGGGCCATCTAAAATTCTGGCTATAACAAAATAGACTGAATAGTAAATAAGGGGAGGATATGAATTAAATCAATATACTAAATGGCAAGAACTTGAGCTGCCTGCTAAAAAGGGAAGTAGAGAAATAGTTTGTCTAGGATCATCTACAGGTAGTTATGGTAGTGGAGCATATAGAAATTCTCTGATAGGTTATTGTTATTATGTCATGAAATAAGAATGAAAATAATTAAAAACTAAAGGCTAGGGTTGGGAGAAAAAATAAACTGAGGTAGTCACCTAGAAATGTGAGCAACAAGCAGGTTCAGAAGTCAACATGACTTGAGATAAGTGGTCATGAATGTAAAACATAGCAAGTCCAATAGTTGTGTACTCTTCCCCAGGCACATATGGTTTGTGGGTATAAGTATGGATTAAGCAAAGAGCTGGATTTAACAAAATTGAGATATTCAAACCAATATATTAAAGCAAGAATAATATAGCCACACATACACATTATTCATATGTATGTATATATATGTATGTATGTGTATTTATTAAAATAGGATGTTTGATGGTTGGTTGATTTTGTGGTTTGAGACAGTCTCATTCAGTTGCCCAAGCTACACTAGAATTGTCAGTCCTTTTTCTTCAGCTTTGAGAGTCCCTGGGGTTCTTAGCACATGTTATCATTCCTGGATTCTCTTAATAGTGTGTGTGTATGTAAAAGGCTGTGATAATGATGAAACAGAATTTAAAATGTGATAAGAAGGAAAGTGGGCATTTGGAGGTAATCGCTGAGACCAGAAGAAGCCTAGGAGTCATAGAATAACTCCTAAATGTCCCGAAGGATTGTTAGACCTTGTTATCTGAGGAAGTAGGCTGGGAAGCTAGGTATAGTTATAACAGGAAGTTGATTCAGATCTATATTGCAGAAGAATTTCAGTCAAAAGTAATGTAAAATTCTAGGAAATGACCAAAGGAAAGAGGAGCTAAGGAAGGCTGTGGGCAGGAACACACAAAGAGGAAAAGCACCTAGAAAGTTGGGGGTGCAGGGTTTACCTATCTGACTATTCATGAGAAATAATATATAAGGTAGTTTTGGAGGGAATAATTCTGAATTAAGAAGCAAAATCTTTAAGAAATTAAGTTCTTGGTGACACAAGAGTGAATGGGGTGGTCACTGGCGTACAGTGGTCTAATGACACGGTGTTTTTAACAGGAGACAGTACCTGACAGCATCAGTAAGGAAGAAGGACACCCCAGTCCTGGTACAAAGTGTAGGAAGGGGCTGGAGAGATGGTTCAGTTTGTAAAGTACATACCATGCAAGCATGAAGGCTAACATTTGGATCCCAGCATTCATATATAAGGGTGGGCATGGCAGCCTGTAATCCTAGCACAAGGGAGAAAGACCAGAGAATTCCTGGAGCTTGCTGGCAAGCCAGTGTAACTGAATTTGTGAGCCCTAAGTTCAGTGAGAGACCTTGTCTCCAAAAACTAAGGTGTGAAGTGAGGGAAAAAGACACCTAAGAGCAAGCTTTAGCCTCCATACACACTCCCAATCCTTCCCCCCCACATGTTCACAACAAATACACACGTACAAAGGAACATATAGGAGAGGAAGTAGCCCACTGGAAAATCAGAATACACAGAAAGAGCAAGAGGAAAAGCCTTTGTTTTTTGAGACAAAAAAATGTAATTAGCATTATCTGAGGGCTTTGCATAGAATCTAGATTGTATTGAAAATTTCTTCTCCATCTCGGTTCTTTAAAACATTCAGAATGGAATTTTGAGCTGTTGTTTTTCTTTAAATGTATAATCTGAAATATCTCAAACTTACAGAAAATTGTAAATACATTTTAAAACCCACTTTAAAAAGTATTTTATTTGCAAGTGTTTGTGCACATGCAATTACTCACATGCCACAGCCCATGTGTGGTGGCCAGAGGGACAACTTGCAGGAGTTGATTCTCTCCTTCCACCTTGGGCTGCAGGGATGGAACTCAAGTTGTCAGACTTGTGTGGCAGGAGCTTTGACCCATTGAGCCATCTTGACAGCCTATGATCATTTCTTATGTAGTATTACTGCTTTGCCAACCTATGAATGTGAGGAACTAGTCAGGGTGTGCATATAAGTTCTCTTGCAGGAATCTTGTTCCAGTAATCCATTGCTTATTTTCTCTTGTGGTCACCCCTTCACATGTCCCAAACTGTTACTCTGCCTTCTTGTCGCTGAATGTATTCTTTGTCCTGCTGGGTTTCCCTTTATGCCAAGTTATTCTCCTAATGTGAACATCTCAGTCCCTCTCACCTTGCTAAAGACTATGCCAACAGGTCATTTCAGAATGTCCCCAGCCTCCTTTGAACAAAATAGAGTGCTAAGCTGCCACCGACTCTTTCTCTCTATCACATTGCTCATATGGAAATCTTTCGTGAGTCATCTGGACTCTACACTGTTTCTCTCATGTATTAATATTTCTGGAGGTAAACGAGGTTTCGTAGGTTAAGAAGACAGCCCTCCTTCGGATACCAGTCATAAGTTGAATGGCCAGCAGCAGCCTTTACTTCTAACCAACTGAGTTCAAATTTGGAGCTCTAACTGTTTGCTAATTTTGATAATTCGCTAGAAGAATCCACTTAATTCAAGAAAGTGCATTTTTAGTATAGCTTTATTATTCTAACAAAGGTGTCCCATCATAGCCAGTCAAAAGAAGAAATGTATGCCAGCAAGATGTCTCAGTGGTTAAAGGATCTTGCCATCAAATTTAGTAACTTGTTTAATCCCTGGAACCCACATCATGGGAAGAGAGAAACAGCTCCCTTAAGTTGTCCTCTTTCAGCCACACATACACTGTGGCACATGCACCCACACAAGGGTAAACATACAGACATGCTAAGTAAATAAACAAATCAATCAATAAATAACTTTAAATTTTTCAAGAAATATGTAGAACTGAATATATAAAGTCCTATATGTAAGCCTCCATTGTTTTCTTTCCATAAAATCAAGATACATTGCCACCACTCACATGCCCAGTCTTGTAGATAAGAATTTGCAGTATTACAAGTCAGGAAAGCACACTCAAAGTTCTGTATCGAGTTTTTATTGATGTGTTATTAGGTATACAGAATTGATTGAATTATCCCCCAACATAATTTCAAATCTCCAGTTCTTTTCCCTGCCTAGATAGTAACCTTACTTCATGTGACCGAAAGCTAGTTCTCTAATCCCATGGTTTGTCTTCATTTTGTTGTGTGGCAGCCCCATCCTGAGTCACCTCCTTAGCAAAGAAATCTGAGATCGCAGAGATTTAGAGGCTTCTGCCCCAGTGACAAAGACAAAAAGCCAGCCTTGTTTCTTTTTACGTCAGCTGTGGAAATCTAAGTTGCCCCCTTTCTGTGTTTAATAGTGTTCAGTAAACTATGATTTCCTCACTTGCCTTTCAAGTAGAGAAAAACTGAAAAGTCTATACCGGAATTTTCATAATGATTATGGTATACTTTTTACTCAGTTTTTTTTTTATCAGAAATTACTTAAGTTTTCAGAAATGTTTTAACACTTCTGTATAAAATGGGTAATGACAATGGGGTGATAGCAAATTATAGTACTTTAACGTGGTATTTAATTACTTGGACTGTTTGTCTTTTACCTCTCAGTTGTATATCTCATCTGTTTTAGGTATGACATTAGCCTTTCCAGCTTCAGTTCATGATGCTATGGTTTGCAGTAAAACATTTCAGATCCTATATAAAAATGAAGAAGTTGTTTTAAATGATGTCATGATCTTCAAAGTTAAAATGTTGTTGGATGAAAGAAAGGTAAATATCTCTTCATTTCTACTTACTCTAAGACTTCAATCCATATTTGTAACATTTATAAATATTAGGCATCTTATAAATTTCTCTTTAGATTGAAGAAACCCTTGAAGAAATAAATTTTCTGTTATCGTTGGATCTACATTTTACAGATGGAGATTATTCGTAAGTAGACTGGCTGTTCAGAGAACTGAACACCTTTAGATACTTGTGGCTTTATTTGACACCATTTTCATTTTTGGAATCTCTTCTCCATTCTTGCCTATTTTAAAGTGATTGTATTTGTTCTGATAAAGTCTATTGAGAAGGTTGGGACCACACTTCCATGCCTATGCACCAATAGTGAAATCAAACAAGACAAAAAATTATGAACTTCTTCCCTAGACTCTAAAAATTTACAGTTGCTATAGTAATAGGCACTTAACTGACTTCTCTTCTATTGGTTTTGGATGAATTTTTCTTGGCATGAGTTGTAGCTTCTCTAGGTGGGTCTGCATTGATACTCAAAATGGTCAAGACTGGTGACACTCGTGATAGGTGCTTCTAATTCCTCAATTCTAAACCTCAAAGTTCCTGAGATACCAGTTACCCTGAACTTCCCCACACACCTAGACATACAATCATACATTGTGCTTTTATTCGTCTAAAACAAGGATGGTATTTCTGAGAGCTCTTCCTTCATTTTAAGCGAGTATAACAAATATTTCTTGACTATATAATATAAAGTAGTCAAATTAAAAGTCTTAAGTGTCCTCTTTATTATAATGGCATGATAATACTTTTATATAGTTACTACTGCTCCTTTTTATACTTTTTAAAACCAAGTCATAAAAATTCCTTGAGTAGAAGAAGCTGAAGTTACTAGGTAATTCAGTAGCTATAGGTAGTTGTATGCTATGCATGGATTTTTAAATGGGGATCCGAATATAATTTTTATGACTTTTTTCAGTGTTTTTGTGTGTGTAAATGTAACACTATAATAAAAGTACTTTTACTGTCTAGAAAGTGGTTTGTTTATGAGATCAGATCTCACTAAACATTTAATAAATGTTCAGGGTCTCTAAGCAACACTTAAAATTTCATGCAGTAAAAATAATTTGACATACTTTGGGGGATTTATTATAGTAAGGTTTGACTTTGTAAAAAATAGAATTCTCCCTGAAGTAAAATTTAAGATGGGTATTAATTATTGATCTATCAGAAAGAACTTGTTTTTATAGGTATGTTAGTGAAAACATAGCCCAGTCATGCGCCGTTAGAAAGCTGCGAGTAGAATCTGGCTGTTTTTATATGGCCGCCTCATCAGTCTGGTGCTTGTGAATCACTCTCATTGTGAACTGAAATAATTAAGCCTTTTAAAAAAAAGGTTTAAATGATTTATAAAATATTAGCCTTTACTAAATACTCCCTAATTCCTTGAAAATGTACTGCTTTTTTTGTAGGGCAGATGATCTGAACGCCTTACAACTAATAAGTAGTCGAACATTGAAGCTGCACTATAGCCTCTCTAGAGGACTGCATCATCATGTGAATGTCATGTTTGATTATTTCCACCTCTCCGTTGTGTCCGTTACAGTACATGCATCCTTGGTTGCACTACACCAGCCACTAATAAGGTAAATGTATTGAAAACATGCTCCAACAAATGACAAACTGAAGTGATAAAGAATTTTAAGTACATAATTATTGATACATTTTCATTTTATGTCAGTAAATATAACTTAACTCAAGAGCATGGGACCATTAGTATCAATAACATTATTATATAAGTATGGAATAAATGGAGTGATTTTTATAATTTAGTTAATTGACAAAGTAAGAGAATACAATACAGAAATAACCATGCAACATTGTTTAGTCTCTACCTGGTTTAATTTTTAATTTATTTTAGTTTGTGGTGTGCTGTACTGTTAACTTGTTCTGTGTAAGAAAATGTGAATGTATTCTTAGTGTTCTTTATCTCTTTCCTAGATCCTCTATTTCTACTTATTAACTGTCATATAACCTGTAACTCCAGCTCCAGGGGGATCTGTCACCTCTGGGAGTAGCTGCACCCATGTGCACATACCTGCTCTACATAATTAAAAAAATGAAAATAAGTCTTCAGATAATATGTAATATTTTAGGTAACACATTTATTGAGTAATATTTTTTCTAACTACTTCCATGGGGAGAAAAAATTATGTTTCATCATATAATCAAGTTCTGTAGTTCATTAAATAAAAAATTTTTGGTGATGTAGGCAGTAGGTAGAACTCTCAAATCTAAAAATACCCCTATAGATTTGATTTCTGAACTGTCTACAATTTCTAACAAATCTCATTGTAACAGCTGTTATAGGTGACACTTAAGCAGTGAGTGCATGTGTGTGTGCATGTGTGTGTGCGTGTGTACATGCATGCGTGTGTGTATGACAAATATGTACACATACACATAATCTGAATTACCAACTAAGAAGGTGAGTTATAGAATTGCCCTCAGAATTGGTGGGGCCTGGCGTACTAAACACTTGCCTGGCATTTGTAAGGTCCTTGCTTTAGTTCCTAGTTTCTCAAAAAGAGAGAGAGGGGCTGGAGAAATGGCTCAGTGGTTAAGAGCACTGACTGCTCTTCCAGAGGACCCGGGTTCAATTCCCAACAACCACATGGCAGCTCACAACTGTCTGAAAATCCAGTTCCAGGGGATCTGACACCTTCACACCAATGCACATAAAGATAAATAAATCATAAAAAGAGAGAGAAATAACCCCAAGTATCTAGCCTTAGAGTCCTTAATGTTCATTGTACTTTTTCATAGATTTTAATTATTAAAAGATAATTTAAGAATACTATAGAACTTAGAATGCTGCAGAAACCCTTTTCATTTTTGCAATTTTTCTTCTGTGAATATCCTACATGAAAATAATTGTTCAGACAGTAATAGCGAGCCTCCTGTTCCTCCAGCTTTCCTCGCCCTGTGAAGACCACTTGGTTGAATAGAAATGCACCAGCACAAAACAAAGACTCAGCGATTCCTACTCTGGAAAGTGTAGTCTTTGGTGTTAACTACACAAAACAGTTGTCGCCAGATGTAAGCATTGAATATGTGTATAACCTTTTTCATATTTTATTTTCCCCTATTTTAAAAGAAATGTTTTTGAGTATTTTATCTGTAAGTGAATGTAGTTTCTTTGATGAATTATTTGAGTTCAATAACTTAAAGATAAGTAGAATCAGAACCAATTGGTTAGTTTAATTATGTGTTACGAACATCAGCCTCTTACTTTAAAACGTTACCAGGTTTAGTGAAGAGATCTTTGACAGCCAATGACGGTGACCTTTGTAAACCTGTTATTGTCACCCATTGTTTCTTTAGCAAAGCTGCTAGGAATATCCAAAGAAGCCTTTTAAGAAGAATGGCAGACTTGAGAGTAGGCTCAGAGTAGCATGATCATGGCCATTCTTAGGAAAGAATGTAAAGACTGTGAAAGCAGTTTCTCCAAAACAGTTGTCATAGGAACCTCATCATAACAAAAAGTCACAGCTTCATAGTGTGTTATACAAATCCATGACTGAAATTGCTATGGTTACTCTTTATATTTAAATCACTTAGATGAGCATCAAAATACTGATGAATTTCTTACATGTTTTAGAATAACTACCTGGCAATGGGTTGGTTGGTTGGGTTTTTTCAAGGTATCAAGTGTGATACGTTAGATTTTTGTTGACTGACATTTTGTCTTCCCGATCTGTTCTTTCCAGGGTTGTAGCTTCCTCATTGCAGAACCCTTCCTACATCATGCCTATCACTTTCATTATACACTTTGTGCCACTTTGCTGCTGGCCTTCAAGGGATTGCACAGCTACTTCATTACGGTAACAGAAGAGATTCCCTCTTGTCAGAAACTAGAACTGGGTATGTTAAAAGTGGCCAGACCTCTCCTAGTCACTCTCTCCACTACTCTCACTAGGGAGCAGCTTTGCGCAGCTTTCCTGACCTGTGTGCTTCACTTTTCTCTCTCAAGTCTGTCTTTTCTACCCTGGATAATCACTTTGTGAAGTTGAACACTTTCTTAGAATGTGGAGAAATAACTTTTTTGTGCTAAGATTGAAGTGAATCTTTAAGTAGATTTTTAAAATAACATGTCATATCAGTATTCTGTTTCTCTTAAAGTTTGATTTAAGAGTATGCTAGAAAGTGGAGTCTTGGGAAGGCAAGTGCAGTCCACACTTCAAGAGCCTAAGCAGGTACAGCACTCAGACTGTTTTTTGTGTATATCCATGAGGCTGTAAGTTATTCCAGGGCTCTCTTTCTAAGAAACAACATTGTTGACTATTTTAACATTTTAAAACTTCTTAAATCAAGCTTCAGTTTTTCTCAGATGTTTCATGGGCAGTATTTATCACTTGTTTGTTTATAACTTTTTCAAGACAGGGCTTCTCTGTGTAGCCCTGGTTGTCCTGAACTCACTCTGTAGACCAGGCTGACCATGAGTCCACAGAGATCCCCTGCCTCTGCCTCCCAAATGCTGGGATTAAAGGTGTGCTCCAGCACTGCCTGGCTTCATGGTCAACTTATAAACCTCAGTTTTCAAATATTAGCTTATAAAAAAATCTCATTTAATTATCTTGGCAGAGTGAGGTATTTTTATCATTATTTCAATAAGTTAGGAATTTTTAAATTTTTATTTAGTCACTATTCCTGTTATATTTCTTTGTACCTCAAGGGTTTAAGTATTTAACAATACCAATACATTCTCTAAAATGATAACTATTATCTTAAATAGTTTTGGATTTGAGACTAGATGACAGATTTTGTTTTTTTTTTCTAAGTTGTGTTTGAGGTTATAAAACATTGCAAGGTGGGCTAGAAAGACAGCTCAGTGATTAATAGCACTGGCTTTTCCTCCTAAGAATCCAGGTTCACTTCCCAGCACCCACCCATGTGGATTCTCCAGGTAAGGAGATGGAAGGACATAAATGTTGTGTATGACAGGTCAGAAACTAAGGGTGAGATCTCTCAAAAGCCAGAGGTGTACAGTTGCATTAGCAATGGTAATTTCATTGAACTTTGACCATGGCTGCTGTGCCAGGCACAGTGCTAGGTACAGATGGAAGGACAGAGCTCCATCATAAATAACCCCCTGACTCCTATGCTCTCCCTCGCCTCCCAGCAACAGTGATAACAAACCAACTTGTTGCTAAGGTGGACAGGAGAAATTCACACAGCAATGCTCAGCGTCTTTTGGTTTTGATAGATGGCCTGAGTCCTTAAAGGATCAGTGTGAGGATGTTTGACAGTATACAGTGTTCACATAGATTTAACATATAATCTTTACAGGTGAAAATACACAAGTCACATTTTAAGGGAGGAAAAAGTATTTCTCAAAAAGCAGGAATCATGTTTTTTGGCAAAATGTCTGATGTAACGAACCGAAAACATTTTTCTTGTCAAATAGATTAGACAGTGCTAGCACTATTTTTATTTTATTAACTTCAGCTTAATAATTCATTGTGTTATAATCTCAAGTTTCTTATGTTGTATAGCTTTGGACTTATAGGTATAGTTTATAAAATTGCACATTTAAAAAAAGCCCTTATTTAAATATAGGAGTTAGTTATTAAATGAGTATGAACACTCCCAATTACTTACTTTAAAATATTAGAAAACAAAATTTTAAAGTAAGCCCACACTTCAAAGAGAATAAGATTATTAGTATATTTCCGAGCTATGGTGGTGCACATCCTTAATCCCAGCACTTGGAAGGCAGAGGCAGGTGAATCTCTGTGAGTTTGATGCCAGCCTGGTCAGCATAGCAAATTCCAGGATAGCCAGGGCTACACAGAGAAGCGCTGTCTTGAAAAATTTAAAAAAGAAAGAAAAAATTATTAGTATACTATATATACTTACTAAGAATATATTTATTGAATGAATTAATTGGTAAAATAGCACTGTATTTTTTTTAATTGTGTTACTTAAAAAGTATAGCCCGTCAGAGCAGCTTATGATAGTTTCCTAGGGACTTTTTTAAAATCTGGACTCATCTTCAATAAATATTTATTAGTAATACTATGTGTCCTTAAACCTTACTATGTATATTTTCTTTTTATTGTAGAGGAATATCTAAAAATACTATTAATTGTTTAAAATGTTTCACATTCTGAGATTATCAATAATAATTTTGTTCTAGTAAAACTGAATTGTGGACAATCATATATTTTCATGTTATATAATGTACTACTTATTAGATAGCATTGTGATCACTAGTTTTAATAAGGGAACATAAAGTAGCTCCTGATTAGAGAATATGTGTTTTTTTCTATCATTTAGTATTTTCCTAATGTTTCAAATAAGCATAAAGTTAAAATTCTTAAGCACTGTGCTATGAAAAAACTAAACTCTTCCCTCTTTTAAAATAATACTTTGAGTTCCTTTCTGCTCTTTTGCCCTCTTCTTTTTTCCTAGATAAATGATGTACATTGTGTTTTGAGGGCGTATATTAAACATTGTTTGGATTCAAAGAGCTCCACTGTAAGGAAGCTCATGAAACAAGAGTCAGTTCTGGAGTCTGAGCCTTACACCTGCACTTGGGAAAGCAGGAAATTGAGCTAGCTGGTCTCTGAGACTCTTGCCAACACTAAAATTCTCAATTTATGAAACTAAAACATCAAAATAATAATGGAATAAGAAATATTGAGCAGCATAATTCAAATACTAAAAAGAAAATAATTTACACTTGAATGTACATCATTTGTAATTCTAATAAGCTGATTAACCAATTGCCCTATCAATACTTATTAACAAGTTGGAAAATTCAAGTAAGTTTTGTTGTAAAAGGAGTGTAGTAACTAGTGCTGTGTGCAACCCTTATAATTAGCCAAGGCCAGCATGCAGGTCCTCTATGAGCGCCTCCTCAGAAGAGCACAGCCAAGAGCCCAGAACGACACGCATGTAGGTATGTTTACAAATAGGTTAATTAAACTTTGTAAACAATGTAGTATATTCCCAGCGTTTTTATTTAAGAGTTCACATACATAATCAGTTTGGTTTGCACATAAATTGGGTTAATTTAATTGATTTGTAATGTTGAAGTTTTTATTTAGAAGTATAAGTGATAGTGTGAAGATCTCTCTGACCTTTCACATATTCTAGTTTTTATAATGACCACTTTTTAAAAAACCATCTATGTCGGCAAAATTGCTAATTGAACAATAATTACTATTAATGTTAAGTAATTTCAACTTGAGATAGGCCTAATCCTTAATGAAATGTGCTTAAAAAGCTGAAGCTGGTTTTATGCGTTAGAAGGATAAAGAAGGACACCCCAGATTGGTTTCATGGTTTTAGTTAATTTGCATATGTTTTCATCATTCTAGACTTTTAAAAATAATACTAAATATCTATTATCTAAATGTTACTTATATTAAATGAAGAGGTCCATTTATCTGACTTTGTATACTTTCATGTTATTTATATATAGTTTTTGGTCGAATCACAGAGATCCGACTGCCTCTACTTCCCAAGTGCTGGGATTAAAGGTGTGAGACCCCACAACCAGCCTCCATATTATATTTTAGACTTTTGTTCTTGCATAGCAGTAGTAACTAGTTTGCTAATTTTCTGGAAGTTTTTACTTGGCCTTGAATAATGGTTACTTTTTTTAAATTGTGGATAGCTGTTGAAATTTTCAAATGAAATAAAATTGTGTTCTCAGTTGTCAGATGAACGAACAACCTGAAACAAAGAAGTTAGTATTTCATAGTATTTCAGATGAATACTGGCTGAGAAAGATTTGAGCTACTTAATTTTTACTAAAACTATTCTTAAAATTCATTTATCACTAGAAAAAATTAAGGTTGAAATGTTATGCATAGTGTTTCATTCTCATATGAAGTGATTATAAAATTAAAAAAGTCCATAGTATGAAATTTTGACCATTTGTGGCATACTTTAGCATTCATTATAGTGATTAAAATCTGCTTCTAGTTTTAGTGTACTGCCAGCCTGTCTGCTTAGTTTGTAAACATTCTGCATTCATAAAATGCTGCTTAATATAATATCCCCTTGTCTTAAAAGGGGAGTAGATTTTGATTTGTTAGAGAAAAGGCTTGGTTTAAAACTAAAACCGTAAGCCGTATGGTGGTGGCATATGCCGCCCAGCACTGAGGAGGCAGAGGCAAGCAGGCAGATCTCTGAGTTTGAGGCTAGCATAATCTACAAAGCAGGTTCCAGGACAGCTAGAGCTACACAGAGAAACCCTGTCTCAACACAACAACAACAAAACCATAAAATCTGCAAAAGTTAGTTGTAAATAACATAACTCTTACCTGACTGTACGTCTTCGCCTTGTAACCTAAGCTCTGATTACTGCTGTCAAAAATAATGGTCTTAAAGAGACATGTACTACAAGTAAGTTTATTGCACTATTTCTCTCAGTTAACAAAACACTAGAAAAAATAATGACCAATATTTTGGCAAAGACTAGAATAGAGAAAATTTTGGAGTACCTACATAAAAGAATGACAATTAGCATTTATTGAAAGTGCTTAATCTAGCGAGTAGATTTCCCCAGAAAAGTGCTGAGAAAACAATGCAAATATCAGAAAATGTAAAGTAGAATTACACTGTTGAAAACTCATATGTTTATCATAGAAGGATATATTCTAGATTGTAACCTTGAACAATAGGTGGGACAAATGTCCTCAAGATAATTTGAATAAAATAGTGGGATTAATTTTACATTTCTATTAATTGTTATATCATAATTTATTATTTGAAAAGAAAATATAATTAAAGTATTTAAAGTGAGACAAAAATCTGTAAGTGGTTTTGAAATCATTATCCATTAGTTCAGCAGTTAAATTTAGCTTTTACTCCTTACTGAAGATTTTTTTGGCTGAGGCCATCAGCCAGAGGGTAAGTGCCTGTTGCACAAGCGTAAGGACCTGAGTTAGGATCCCCAGCACTGAAGTCAAATCCAGGTGCAGATGCTTGTACCTGCAGCCCCAGCATTGGGGTGCAGAAACTGAAGAATTTCTGGAGTTTCCTGGCTAGCCAGACTAGCTAAAACAGTGAGTTCTGGTTTAGTAGGAGAATCTGTCTCACAGAATAATGTGGCGGGCAAATCAAGAAAACATCCAGCTCTGACCTTTGTCTTATACACACAAAGAATGTTTTCATGAAGTAGCTCACTAGCTGTAATAGGCATTTGGATTCTTAGATACAAACATTAGAAAAATGTATCTGAATTTTAAAGTTTATTTTCTGAAATGGGATGTATAACCTAAATCCAATGTTAGTGATTTTCTTACATCATAGGAAAAGATGATGAACAATGTGAAATTAGATTTAGTATATGGAATTTATGCAGCATTTGCTGTTGGGTTTTTGTTTTTTTGGTTTTTTTTAAAGATTTATTTATTTATTTATTATGTATACAACATTCTGCCTCCA
>LOJH01019367.1:0-16927 GCA_001685095.1 Ellobius talpinus | reverse complement strand
TAATGCTGACCACTGACTCTGTCTTCACATGACCTGTTCTTATTTCTTGTAAACTTCTCCTCTGCCTTGTTCTCATGAGGCATAATTTGATTGGGAGTCATTTGGCTAAGTGCTATACTGAGATCCATAATGTAGTTACATGAGCAAAAACCATTTCTTTAAATAAGATCAGATTACAGGTTCTAGAATATGGCTGTATCATTTTGGGGGTGTCAATTGCCAAGCCATAACTCAGTTACTTTCTCTAGATCCTTTTCATTGTATCTCTCCTAAAGAACCCACTGCATGTCTAATCCTATTTTAGCACCACAAATCATAGACTAGAATAAGCTAGTTCTGTAACTAGGAAGGGCAGAAACTCAATTGATGTGGGATTCCCTGTTTATGCTGTGAATACCATTGGTTAATAAAGAAGCTGCTTAGGGCCTTTTGCAGCACAGAATAGGACAAGGCAGGAATTCCAAGCAGATAGAGAAGGAGAGAGTAGGTGGAGTCAAAAAGAAGCCATGTAGCTGCAGTAGGAGACAGATGCCAGATGTCCGGTGGAAACTTACCTGTAGGCCACAACCACATGGTGATACACAGATTAATAGAAATAGGTTAATTTAAAATATAAGAGCTAGCCAATAAGAAGCGTGAGCTAATAGGCCAAGCCATGTTGTAATAATACAGTTTCTATGTGATTATTTTGGGTCTGGGTGGCCAGTAAATGAATGAGTAGTCTCTGTCTACACTCAATAGTGATACAGATTGGACTATTGTGAAGGAGAGGAGAAAGGAGGTTGGGATGGCTAGGAAAATTTTCATACTAAAGAAAAATTCTTGGAGAGATTTGACCTGGCCAGTGAGGCTTCTACAAGCCCAGAGAGGAGGGCTGTGACTCACAGGTGAAGTCTGCTCTGGTTCAGCAAGTGCTTGATCATTAGAAGGAGCAGCAGTCTGAAGAAAGTGTGACTTGGGAAGGAGCATGATAGCATTTGGCACCTGTCAACTCAGTATGCATTCTGCAGTAGAATGTGTGAGAAGGTCCTTTCCGTGGCCAGCAAAATCCTCAGTGTGCATTGATTCCCTCTGCTTTTACCACCCAGCGTGGGAAATGACCTCCCAGATTCCTCTAAGCCTGTAATTCTGAGGACGAATGGAAAAGACACAGGGCTATGGTTCCAACAATATTTGTGCCCTCTGAAATTCTTATGTTCAAACCTAACCCTAATGTGATGGTAGCAGGAGGCCAGGCACTTAGGAAGCTATGAGGTTATCAAGGTTCTGCCCTTATGAATGGGCCTGGTATCTTTAAGAGGTCTGAGAGAGAGCCAGCTGCCTGGCCATGTGCGGCCTATAAAAACACAGCTAAAAGGCACCAGCAGTAAATCAGGAAGCAGTCCCTCCCTGGACATTGAATCTGCTGGTCCCTTGGACTTCCAGGCCTCTAGACCTTCTGTTGTTTATTATCTACAAGGTTATAGTATTTTGTCATAGTACCAAGACAGGCATGTACCGTCTTAAAGATAAACTGAGCCCCTGCTGCTACTGTGGCTGGCCTTAAGGCTGCATCTTTACTCTCTTCCTTTCTACTAAATTTCCATCAGCCTCACTTAATTTCCCTCTTCAGCAGCACCTACCAGTCTGCCTTGGGAGGTGTGATCAGATCAGAATCCTCATGGCAACAGGTGTGATCACATGCTATTCTTATTGGTTGCACAGAAGAAACGACAAAACAATAGAGCAGTAGAAAACCCCCCTTTGGCTTCCAGGCACATGCATCCTTCTTGCATTGAGGTATCTGGTTCACTTTGGAACCTGTACTATGGAACATGGCACCCCACCTTTCAGACTGCTGCCTGGGAACTAGCACTTCAGACCTGACCCTAGGAAGAATTCTTGAACTTTATGATGCTGGTTCCTGAAGGTCAACATGAGACCCAACCTGAGGTCATGATCATACTTCTCCATTTTTGCTTTGAAGAAGGTGGTGAGTGTGTGACAACCTCCATTTACCCCTGTATCAATTCATCTTCTGCTTAGATATGCCTTGTTCTCTGCTCCAGGAAGCTAGCACATTGGGATGGCATCACTGGGTTGATTAAGGAAATGAAGAAAAAGTATGTAGTTGAGAGGGATGATCACAAAACAGAAGGACAAGTAAATTAAAACTAAGAATAATTTTAAAATAAAATCCATGACTTACCATGTTGATTGGTCAACAGTCATGCACAATGTGTCCCTCTATGTACTTTTTGAGTTCACCTTGTCTCTGACTCCAGGTTACAATTTCCTATGGCTATGACACCAACTCCTGGCATTTCCTATAAGTGTGCCCTTAGTCAGATACTACACTTTGAGGGTACCTATTTTGTAGATCAGGCATCGTGTAAGATACTAGGTATTGGCACTGGTTGAGGTTCAGAGACTCATCAAAACTACCCCTGGAGTAAGTTTCTACCACCACGAGGGCAATGGCATCCTTCCAAGCTCAAAGAGATCCAAAGTAATCAGCTTGACATCAAGTGGTCAGTTTTTCTTTGAGAAGTAAATCATGTTAAGGGCGTAATTCTGGTCTTTGTTGCAAACAGGTTAGGAATTCAGAGGACAAATGGTGTCATAGGTTTTGGTAAGTGGAAAGCTGCACTGTTTGGGTCCTCATCAGTCTTCCAGGTTGGCAACTGAGGTCACTCCATTTATGTGTCCTCCATGCCTACTGGAAGAGCAGCTGGTAAAGGCTGGCTAGTAGCAACTGATTGCTTATTTGTTTGTTTTCCCTCTTATTTATTCTCTATAATTTCTGTGGTGGGTGGTTTCTGTTGATAGTTAGTACATGACATAAAAGTGCCCCAATGTTTGGAGAAATTTTCTTACATAAGAGCAAATAACTAACTCATTTCCTTTAAACACACACACACACACAGAGAGACCTAATATTAAATTTGATTTGTGAATGAATACTGAAAATCTAAAATCTGTTGTCTATGGTTAAAAGAGAAGATGAGCAAGAATTAAGATGAAAAATTAAGTAAAAATTCAGGCTTGTTCTTAATGTAACCAGGAAGAGAAGAAAAGAATGGAGAAAGATATATTTCTTTGTGGTTTGGATTTAATCCTATACTTCTCTCCATTTAAATGATTTGAAGAACCAGAAACAGGGGCTGGAAAGATGGCTCAGTGGTAAAGAGCTCTTACTGCTCTTGAAGAAGACCTGGGTTCAGTTGCCAAGCACTCATGTGACCACACTAATTTTTGACCCCGGGTCTAGGGATCTGACATCTTGACATCTTCTGGCCTCCACGGGCTCCATACATACATGCACCCTTAAAAGCATACACACACATAACCATAAATAATCTAAAAAATCTAAAAAGAAACAGGAATAAAATGTGCCCATACTTATGAGTTATCAGTGATGCTCAGGGAATGTAGCCAGGGGATGCAAGAGCTTTTAAAGCTCAGTTTTGAGATCCCGTTGTGAGGGCTGACCATGAGATTTCAGCCCCGTTTCCCTCAGTACAGTCTTGTGTACAAACAAAAATTGTAGCAGATGATTCCCGATGCTTCTTCTAATTCTTATTATCCAAAATCCCAGGAAGGATTCAGACCATAAAGAATAGGTAGCATTGCTTGCCATCAGGAAACAAGCCCAACAACTCATAGGAATTAGCCTGCAAAATTTCTCTTTATGGATCCATACCTGAAGATATTTTAATGCATTTTATGAAGTGTCAGATTTGTTCATTTGAGACTTGAAAAATAAATTTAGTCACATGATATAATCAGGAAAGTGTTCATACTGTGTGCCATTCCCATATGGTCATCCCATTGACTCTTAACAGGCTATCTTGCCTGAGAAAAGAAGTACAAAAGTCATTTTGCATGACTAAATTTAAAAGAGAAAACTTAAGTCTTCTGCAAAGCTGAATTATACAAGATTATTACAAATACAATAATCTAGGCTGGTAAGTTTGACTAAAGTGGTGACAAGATTTAGAAATATCTAATATTTAGTCTTTTAAAGACTAAAAATTTTATTATTAATGTTGATGAGTGTTTTACCTACATGTATGTGTCTGTACTATGTACAAGCCTGTACTGGCAGAGGTCAGAGGAGGGCAATGGATCTCTCGGAACCGGAGTTGCAGATGGTTGTAAACTACCATTTGGATGATGAGAATTGCACCTGGGTCTTCTGGAAGAATAGCCAGTGCTTTTACCTCTCAATCATCTTTTCGGTCCCTTCATACAGTTATTCTTAAAATTGTTGTGGGGCCTGGGATATAGCTCAGCATCAGAGTACTTGCCTATATCCCCAAACCCAGGGTGTGATTGATTGAATCTCAGAATGAAAAAAAAGGTAAGAACACTACACATAGACATACAAAGCCTAAGGTCATTTTCATTGTGTTCTCTGGAAGGATTTGGGCTGGCTGTGGTGGTGCCTATCTGCAATTCCAGTGTTTGGGAGGTGGAGGCAGGAGGAGTATGAGTTCAAGGCCAGCCTTGGCTACTTAGTAAGTTGGAGGTCAATCTGGACCAAATATGGTCCTGCCTCACTGCCTCAACAAGCTGACAAAAAGGTGCTGTGCTTTTCACCAACCTATTTCAAGGGATGGTGATGCTGAAAGAGGAAGTTTTCTTGGGAAGTTACTACCCCTAAATTCTCATTTATCCTGACACTGCCAATGCAGTCACAGAATTGAGCAGAATGGAGTTGTAAGTGGTACACAGGCTCGAAAGGAAATGACCTGAATGGGAGGCACCGGACTGTCAGCAGTCCCTGTCACTGAAAGCAAGACGCCTTAGCCTGTCGTTTTCAACCTCTCTCTCTCGTGCCACCAGCTAGAATGGCATCTTCTGTGCTTGAGGACCCCCCAAAAAAATCCTGGTTTGAAGGATATGCCATAAGGGACCTTGCTAAGGGCCGTATATATGACAGTTGAGATTCGAATTTCAAATGCAGACTTCAGAAAGAAAAACCATTCTAGTGCAACATAAATTGCTTCCAAGCACTCACAGACACAGCAGAGAGGGCAGCAGCAAACTACACGAATCAAAACAATTTTGATAAACTGTTAGGAAATCTGTTCTCCTTTTCCACATCATTTTCCTCTCCTCCTACCCCAAGTAACCAAAAAACAGTAGTCAAATTAATTGAAACTGCCCAGGACATTCCAAGAAACTCCAAGGAGGGAAGCTCATTTGAAAGCTGATGCATGACTGAACCAACAGTCTCTGTTGGAAGAAATATTGCCTAGAGAGACAAAGAAATTTGTGACTGAGGGTGAGGTCAGGCAGTCGATCGGTATATATTTAGCTTGTAAAGGGAAGCTGTGTCCCCTTAGCTGGCTCTGATTCTGTTTCTAAAGGTCCAACAAGGTATGTGTGTGGTAATTAATCATCACACATTTTTGTCATCAAGCAGAGTCTGCGATGGGTTTCCAGCTCCCTCAACTGAAAGAATCTTCATTATATGCCTGAAGAGAGAGCCCATTGGAGCATCCTCCATGGTGCAGCCAGAGTACAAGAAATGCCGTGTGTGTGTGTGTGTGTGTGTGTGTGTTCACATGCCCAGCTGTCAAATTTTCTTCATAGAATGGAAATTTGTGACCTAGATCTGAAGTGTCACATAAAATAATAAGTTGGGAGAGAGCTTTTGGATACATTAGAAACACACAGGCAGAGAGCTAGCTGTTCTTCCACACCTGTTTTCTTTATGATCCACGTAGTCCTACTGGTGACCTAGTCAAAGAGCAAATGTTGGATTTCTGCATTTCAGGCTGCAGACGTATTATTCTACCAGTGGGAAATAAGGTTCCCACAGTCTTATTGTGGGAAGCCAAATTGCTTCATCCCCAGTAGCCAGAGGATTACACTAGCTAGCAGTGGGGCGCCCATACAAAGCTGTAATTTGCAATCTGAATCTAATTTCAAACCCCATCCAAGAAAAAAAAGAAAATTAACATGTTGAAGGGACTCCCTGTACTATGAACAGGCTGCTTCTCAAAGTCCTTAGAATTCATTGGTAATCATTTCTTGAAGAAAATTAGTCAACATTTAATCATTTGTTTACATGTTCTTTTCTTTTGCATATCCTAATTATAGTAAATGTAGGTGAAGACCCATTAGACCTAGCAAGACACAGTTCTTCAGGTATGACTAGCTTAAGAAAACAATCTTGTCTTTTAATAAAAGTGAAAATTATATGTGAATCTAGCCTTAAAATAGAGTTGGGGGAGAGCGCTCTACCAAAGGAAGATTGAGCTTAAGGGCTGTCACTCCCGTCTATGAAGAGAGTGACTCACACAGAAGAGGAAGGTCACAAGGAGCAGAGCTTTGGCTCCGCTCACCAGCTCACCAGCACCCACCCCTTCCAGAAGCTGAATTAATGGGCAGTCTACCAGCTCCTGCTTTGTGACCCTGGCAAGCTCGCAGTGAAGTCAAAGAAAAGAGCGAAGGGAATTCACGGCAGAGAATCATCTTCCCATCCCTTGAAAGGTGCTCAGGAACCAAGATAAGGATGTCACCAGGCTGGTAAAAACACCACCTTGTGGAAGTGGAGGTTGGAAATGAAGGCATAGTCTCTCCTTCTCCAACAGTGCCAGCAGCACTCAAATCCCCTTCTCTCCCATGTCTGGTTTGAGCTCTTTAACTCCCAGCAAATGATGGGAACGCGTAAAGTTGTGTTTTTCCAACCTCTTTCTTCTTTTCAGCCTATTTGAACATGAAGCACTGAAAAGTTTAGAGATGATGGCAAGTGAAGCAGAAGGAGAAGGAAGCGGAGTCTGTGTGGTGGTGGCCAGCTGTCACTCCATTCCGGGTGGCAGAAGCCTAAAGGACATGTTCCATGGTGGATGGAGGTTTTACAGAATTGGATGGTCGCACAGCTACATGGGCTTTCTTTTTTTAAGCAAAGACAGACCCACTTTTGAAGTCAGCAGCACACATAAAAGTGTACAATTATTCAAAATGAGAAATCACAAATAATTGTAAATTTTAGAAAGCTGAGAAATATTCCCATAGTCACAGCTTGTCATTTCTGAGCTTTTCCTGCATGTTTTCTTCTCTCACCACCGCTGCGGAAGTCACTGCCAGGACAACCTACATTATTTGAAGAACTTAGGGCAAAATAAAGCTGCTGAATCCCTTGTCCAAAATATATTGCTGCTTTCAATAGGTAAGTCTCTCTGGCAGAATATCCACACTTAGACCCCCGTGAACACGGCTCTTTCCAAATGTATGGACTGCACGTTCACGAAACTGGCGGTATCAGCACGACTAAATGCAGAAAATACAATATGTTAATTAAGTGAACTCAATTATTGTTTATTTTATATTCTTATTGTATATTTTCCTTCCAGTTTTTGGGAGCATATATTTTGATTGACACTTCAGGTGATGAGTGCTTTGTGGTGTACTTTTCAAAAAGGAGACTGGAAAAGCTTTCCATCTTTTCAACATATTTGAAGTTTATCCCTTTCAAAATTCATCAGCTGCTTAGACAGGTTTTCCTTTCCCAGCATCATAATTCACTGCTGTCCATGTCATAAAGCTTTAGGATTGCTGTCAAATATGAGAAAATCACTGTCAATTATTTCTCTTAGTTTTGTCGCATCTATTTATTTATTTGTGTGGGGGGGTGAGCATGAGCCGTATCACAAGTTTAGTCAGATGTCCAAGGGTAAGATGAGGGAATCGGTTCTCTCTTTTCTTTCTATGGGTCCCGGGGATCGAACTCAGGTTGTCAGCCTTGGCAGCAGGCCAATTGTGAGGCTTGTTCTACAGGCTTTGGGTTCATTCATATTATAGTAGGGCCTTTGTGCCTGTTTCCTGATGGGGCGTTGCTATGGAAGTGGTTGCTAGAAGTATTCCTTGAAACTCTTCTTGTGCAAGAACGTTTGGAAATGACATGGCAGCCATTTCTTAAATCCAATGAGGCCACGACTTAACTTCCCCTCAGCTATATTCAAAGGTGCCCAAGATCTCAGGACTAACAGACAGGAAGAAAATGTGATTTTTGGATGAGATGATATTAGAAAGTCAAGGGGAAGATTGACATTGCTCAACATTATTCATAACTAAAATATTGTCTGTCGGAACATTTTGAAGGAAGATGCACTATGAAGAGTCCATTTAAGGCTCACAGTAAATCTAGCTGTGGGCATAAAACAAATCCCAGTGGTTTCTGGGAATCTACCCTCCTGGAGAAAAATATCATGGCAAAAACAGAGTAGAGCCACGGCGCCGGATCTGCAGCAAGCCAGGCAAGGGCTAGCTACTTCCTTTGGAGGAAGACAGGTGATTTTAAAATTCCACAAGGCAAGGGCTGTTGGCTTCCTTTCTGTGCTTTCTAGCTTGCATTTCCAGGCAGGTAATAGAGTATACAGAAATGGCCTGATGGGCGATGATATTTATTATAAAGAAAGATAAATGAAAAGAGGCTTCTCAGTTATCTGACATCAACGGCCACTAGAACAGGTCACTTGGCATCTGAGTGAGTAAAAGGTAACCGCACATTTCTGATAAAGAACATTTTCCAGAAAGCCAAAGCTGTCCTCTTATAAGAAACATTTTATTCATTTCTCCATAGTACCTGGAATTATAACAACCAGGGACTGCACTTTGAAAAAAGTTAAGCTTTACATATGTCTAGTCTACCTTGTGCCATCTAGACACCAGGTACTCAGCATTTCAGAAAACTTAGGAACAAACGAGGTTCTCGGACGTTGGTGTACAGTCCAAGCTCAAGAGACAAACAGGAAAGAGAATAAAGGTGGCGAGAATGGGCAGAGCCCATGAGTGCTGGCTGCGTCTTCACTGTCAGCGCAGTTCCTCATGCCAGAGGAAAGCAGTGATATGGAAAAGTGAAGGTTGGGGGGATCTCTCCAGGTGGCCAGAGCTACGTCTTCACTCTTTGTGGAAAACTCAGTGGCCCCACTCTGTTCCCATCCTTCTAGGTCTCTATCCTTGAGAACACCAGCTAGCCTCCTTTCCGCCTTCTTCCAGTCTTGAGTCTGACCTCTCCACTCTTTCCTCCTCTCACAGCGAGCTTCTTTTCTCCATGCTTCCTTCCTGTTCACGTGGGCCATTTGTAGATTCTTGCATTCAAGTCTTCTTTTCCTTCCCTCTTTCACCTGAATGGCTGGCTCCCCATCTTTAACATATCCGGGTGCTTATGACCTTGCACTTGGGGTTGCACCTCAATCCCACTGGTCACTCATTCAAATACTGGGAGTGCCTCTGACGATAGCCTTTGGGTCTGAAGCCTTTCTTCTGGACTCTCTCTCTAAAGTCCTTTTCTCTCCGTCTCGGTCATTGTTCCTTGAGTGTATGCCTTCCTCACTGCCCAATGGAGTAAAGCTATGTACGTCTCTTCTCATATCCATTTCTCATCTTCTCATTCTGTTCCATGTATTTGCTTAATGTAAACTTAAATAATTTTACTTTAGTGTTCCGACACCTCTATCCTTCATAAAGTACAAAATTCTCAGGCTAACGTCAGAGGCTTCCAACACTCTGATTTGAACACACAGTTTCAGCGTCATGCAAGTCATAGAGGAAAGAATGACAATGGACAACAGAGTCTTCATGTGGACCATCAAGACCCAATTAGAAGTTTTATTCCTTTGAAAGCACCAGCAAACACTTAGACGAAGATTTAATGCAGAATAACATGGAGCTAGGTTAATGGCCAAGGAAATGAGCAGAGAGCGGGTCAATAAGTATACCCAGACACTCTGGATGGAGCTGGGCATGGGCTCGCCTCATGTGTGGAATGTGTAACATCCTGGAAGAAAGAGTGCTTCTGTACATAAAGGCAGACTTTGCAAATGGCCCTCAGTCATTTCCTAGAATGCTAGGACACTCCATTCATTGACTGACAATTTCTGACTCAATGAAAAGGCAAGAGAAAACCCCCTGACATAATTTCCACACTCTCGGATTATCTCTCTTTTTTTTTGCACTGTTATTTTATGTCATCTCTTGTGGAAAGATAATTTCGAGGTTGTTTTCTACATATTACATTGTCTCCGAAGGAAACCTGATCATTTGGGGACACAAAAGGAAGTGAGAAAAAAATGCATTAGGTAAAAAAGGCCAGAATACTAGGAAAGAGTGTCTTCCTTTTTTGCAGACAATGATCTCTTTTCTTAAATTTTTTCATTTTTTACTTGTTATATCATTGAAAGAAAAGATACATGGCAATTTGCAACCCCTTCTTATGCATCTAACCACTGATCTGGCTTCCTTTGATCTGTTTTCATTGATTACACTTCTGTAATGAAGTTCACCTTCATTGCACACTTATTGAGACTATATGACACTTCTCCAATCCTGCTAGATAACAAATAAACACCCACACCATATCTGAAGGAACAAAAACAGATTGAGACCAGCATTAAAATATTATTTACATATACCTGATATGTATATATTTACACACTAGTGCACATCCTTAGTTCTACTGATTATATTCATTTTTAGTGAAATTAGGAGAGGAATCAATAAATACATTTAAGAAATGAGGAAATAACTGGTTTTACACTTAAGACAGGCCACTTACTGTAATTTGACTAATCCAGTGTGAGTTTCTGGCTTCAAAAAGCCAAATATATGCTTTTAAAAATAAAATGTCTTATGATTAATTAAATTTAAATAAAGGCCATTAAAAAGTTTGTAGATTTAATCATTTAAACATCTTAAATTATTTTGGAAATTAGGAAGACTATAGTAATTCATAATTATCTAATCTCTAACCAAAGAAAATTAGTTTACTGACATTAATTAAGTTTCCTACTGACATTAGCAGCAAATTAAGAATATTATTAAATTGGTTTTATAAATGTCTAAATCGAGACAGAATGATGAAGTGAATTTCCCAGGGTTGTAGTCAAGTTGATAGAAATTGGAAGTTGTGGATTTTAATTTATTTTTGTAAGGCTCTAATGATTATTAAAGTGTGTGTTCACCTAAGCATTCAAACTAATGACATTAGCTGCATATAAAGAACTTAAAAAAATCCCTTACTCTGTCGAGAATCATGTTTCTCCTGGTTAATTCTTACAAAATATTAAGGGGAGCATAAATTAAAACATTTCCCATGAAAAGTAACAAAACAAGTCCCTAAAATTTATTTGGGTACATAAAAATTTAAAGATGGCTTCTGTGCTAAGAATAAAAGATACCGGTTGGCATGAGGAGAGCTGAAAAGCAAAACAAATAACAGAGAAAACCCCAGCTTAGTCTCCTTGGATTACTTAAATTCCTAACATCATCTGCTCATGTTTTCCTTTCTGGGTTGGGGGATTTTTTTTCCCTTTGTTTTTCACCTAAACTGTGTGATAATAATTGTGATACTGTTTCCTTTCATATTGTAATCATAATGTATGTATACACAATACATACACATTAACAGTTTTACTGTGGCATTTTATACATGCTTTGCTGTACTCATCTTTCCTAAAGCCTCTTTCTCCTCACTTCCCTGAGCCCCTTACCCTTTCCTGGTACTCTCTATGGCTTTCTGGTTGCCTCTATTTTCATAGCTTCCCATATGAGGGGAAACATGGGATCTGTCTTTTTGTGCCTTTCACTTATTTTGTTTAACATGGTGACCTCTTCTTATTCATTTTGATGCAAATGACAGGATTTTGCCTTTCCTAATGGTGGGGTGGAATTCCATTGTCTGTATTCACACATGCTTTCTGTAGGCACTCTTCTGCCCATGGGTGAGGACGAGTCCACAGCTTGCCTATCATGAATAATGACAAAATAAGCATGGCTCTCTGGGTTTCTTTGGTAAGATGCTTTTGTTTCCGTTAGGTGTATACTCGGAAGTGGAATAGCTGGGTGACATGACACTTCTACTTTTGGCTTTGGAAGACAGCACCATCTTGATTTTGAAAAAGGCCGCTTTAATTTACGTTCCCACCAACAATGTATCCTATCCGATAACAACATCTTCCATTTTTCTCCACACCTTCTCCATCCAGAGTTTGCTGTATTTGAATGTGCTAAGATGAAATCTAAGGTTTTTTTTTCAAGATGAAATCTCAGTTTTTGTTTACATTTACTGATGGCTAAAAAATATTAAATAGTGTTTGTGTATTTATTTGGCATTATGTTTCTTTTGAGAGATGCCTGTTTAGAACATTTGATGACTAGATTACTTATTCTTTTGCTGTTAACACTTTGAAGTTCTTTGTAGACTTTGGATATTGGTTCTCTGTCAGAATAAATGACAAGCAATTTTTTTTCCCCATTCTGTAGCTTGTCTCTTCAGGCTATTGGTTATTTCTTTGGAATGCAATAGCTTTATACTCTGAAGTCAGTTCTTGCTTTTAAATCCAGGCCCATTTGGAGTCCTATAGAGCAAACCAATGCCTTTTCCAATATCTTGGCACTGCTTCTCAGACCCTGTTCTCTTCAGGTCCAACATTTACATTAAGGCCTCTGTGAGTCCATTATGTTTTTAATAGGTTAAGAAACAGGGATATAGCTTCAATAATTTCCAGGCGGATGTCCAGTTTGTTCATCACCACTTGTAAAAGAGGTGGTCTTTTCTTTGAAGCTGCCACCTGTATTGAGATTCAGTTTGCTGTATTTGCTACCATTTAATACCTTTGGTCTATGTGTCTATTTTCCCTACAATATCATGTTATTTTCCTTAGTAGGCTTTGATAATAAAACTCAAAACAGATAGTATGAAACTTCCAACATTACCTTTTCTGCTCAGGATTTCTTTGGCTATTGATCACACTTTATGCTTCCATAAGAATTTAAGTTTTTAAATAGCTTCTTACCATGCAGCCTAGATTAACCCTGAACTCACTTTCCTTCCTGCTTCTAGGATTGCAGATGTGTGCAAACAAGCAATGTGTCTGAATGGATTTCAGGGTTGTTTTCCCCCTAGTTTAATCAAGAGTGTCACTGGTGTTTAGAAACGAAGTGCATTAAATGTAACAGTCACTTTTGGTGATGTGGCCATTTTAGCAACATTAATTCTTCTTACCCATGAACTTGGAAGGTCTTTTCATCTCTCGGTGTCATATTTCACAACATCCTTCATTACTTTATAGGTATTTCATTAGGTTCATTTTTAAATTTTTCAATTCATTTTTAAATTTTTGAATTTCCAATAAATTAGTATATTTAATACTGGAGAAGAGAAAAGCCGATGTTTGTATGTTGGTTTTAGATACCACAACTTACTACCTATCAGATCTAAGAGTTATCTTGTGGAATCTTGAGAATGTCTGGAATTAAACCATCTGTACTCAGGCGTGACTTGCCTTCCTCATTCCTGTTTGTCTGCCTTTCCTTCTTTCTCTTGCCTGATTTCTGTAGCTAAATTAAAGTTCTTTATTAAGTAAGAGTGGGGGGAGTGGGTGCCTTTGTCTCTTTCTTTATTTGAGACATATAAGTATTTGAGATCTAAGCAGTGCTTATAGATTTTCATCATTTGGTATAATATTGACTATGGGCTTGTCATAAACAGTCTTTGTTTATTGAATAAGATCCTTCCATACAAATTGATAGACCTTTTTTAATTCATGTGAATGTGTGTCCATGTGACTGTTTGTCATGTACATGTGGGTGTCTCAGAGGATGTTAGATTCCCTGGAGCTAGAGTTATAGGCAGTTGTTAAACCAGATATTGTAAAATCCCCAAAATGGGTTCTAGGAACTGAGCTCAGATGCTCTGTGAAAGTCCCAAACACTTTTAACCTCTGAGCCACAGAGTTTCTATCTTGAGAGAATATTTGATGGCAAATGATTTTTCTGTATCAATCGAGATGACCATGCAATGTTTATCTTTGAGTCAACATATGTGCTGTATTATACTTATTGATTTCCAAATATTGAACCACCCTTAGACCATAGTGTCAACTCTTGTTTTATGGTTGAATTGGATTTGCAAGTATTTTATTGGCTCTTGTTGTCTAAGTTCATCAAGGAAAGTGGCCTATAATTTTCTTTTTCTGTTATGTCTTTATTAGGCTTTGGTATTAGGGTAATTAATACTGATTTCTCATATGAGCATGGAAATTCTCTTTCCATCCATTTGCAGTATTTTATGCAATGCTTTGAGAAGCATTAATTTCCTTCTTTAAAAGACTGATAGAATTCAGAGGTCAGCAATCCAGTTCTGAGGTTTTTCTTTGCTGGGAGAATTTTTATTATTACTTTAGTTTCATTGACTGCTATAGGATTATTTTGATTTTTAAGTAACATCTTGGCCAATTTTATTCTTCAAGATTTTACAATATTTTGACATATAAATTTTCAAACTATTATTAACCTTTGTTAGGGTTTGATGGGTATTTCTAAAAATATGCCCCCTATCATTTCTAATTGTATTTAGAAATGGGTTTTCTCTCTCTTTTCATTAGTTTAGGTATTTGCCAATTTTGTTTATCCCTTCAAAGTGTAAACTCTGTATTATCTAGGAAGTGCCTCAATTCTCTCTCCCCATGTGACTTTAGGTTGTGTGGCATTTACGATAAAAATTAATCAGCACTGTTTCCTTTGAGAATTTTCTGTTTTGCTGGTTCTGTGATTGTGCATTCATTTGGTATCAAGGTTTATTTTGGGGTTAAGCCCCATTAAACCTTTTAGCAAGCAAAAATCTGACTTCTAAGATCTGATAAAAAATAAATTAACTCATGTATGTTACCTCTACATGTTTTTTATTTCTTGGGTGAAGAAACACTGAGAGAAAAAGGGGAAATCTCCACCAGGTTTTTAGTTTTTACAGACATGGTTAAAAAATTCCAGAGGCAAAAACAATAATATTGATTTGTATTTCAGAATCACAAAAAAAAAACCAGGTAGAATCTGATAAAGCAACACTCCAGGAAGGGGTGACACCACCCAGGAGGGGCCAGCTTCCAAGGAGATATACTTGACTTTCCAAACTACAAGATAAAGTTACAAAATGGCCCTGAACCTGGACTCATTCACACTCAGACCTGTTTGTCTGGTGCTGTCTTCCTATCTTTTTGAAATTCCTACAGGGTCTGTTAGCAAGGGTAACTGGGGGATTGACTTTATGTAAATTTGACTACTGGAACAAAGAGAGAATGTTCTTCCTCTAAGGCCTCAAGGAAGGTCATTCCATTGCCTATACAGGAGAGGTTACACTGCTGAGGTGTTTTGGGAATGGATCCCATTTTGAAGGGATCTGCAGCTCTGCTGTGGGCTCTCCATGTGGATGTGTACATAGATTCTCCCCATGAATCTGTCTATTGGTCTGACAGCTGCACATTTGCTACATAGTCTTGTGAGCGCCAACAGTTTGGTCTTTGCTTATCTTGGAAAGTCATTATTTCACCTTCAATTCTGAAGGATACCTATATGGATACAGCTAGGCTGGTAGTTAGCATATAGCTTTTCACAGTTTGGAAAACATGTTTCTCCTTGGCTTTGGAATTTCTATTGTGACATCTGCAGCTATGCTGATGCTTTTGCTTTACAAATGGCTTGGCATTTGACGTTCATAGCTTTCATTATTATTATTGTTGTTGTTATGTGCTTGGCAATTATAAGTATGGTAATGGAAACATTCTTATCTAAATTTCTACTGCATCTGGATTTCCATATATTTCCCAAGAGTTAAAACACTTTCTGGTATTATTTTATGGAATGGGTTTCCCTCAGCCTTTGTCCTATATCCTGGTTTTTCCATCTGATTCTATCATATTACTTGTAGGTTTCATTTCTTAGTCAAGCCATGAAGTTCCTGCAGTGCTCTGGTCATAATTTCTTTTTGTCTGTATCAAGCACTAATAATTTTCTTTCTACTTGATCTAGTTTATTGGTGAGATTTTCAAGTACATTTTAAAATTTGATTTGTTGAGCTTTAATTTTCAAAATTTCTACTTGTTTCTATTTCAGAATCTCTCTATCGATTTTTTAATATTTTGTATCTTTAGCCCACTCAGATGTTGTTTATATTGCTTGAAGTCATTGTTAACTTTAAATTCCTTGTCCAACATTTTTTCCAGTCTACTATGTTTGGATTCTGTTACCTAAGAGCTATGAGCATGCAGAGAAGTAATGTCACCTTGTTTGCCCCATATTTCTTGCATTTTAATGTTGAGATGCTCATATCTTTTAGGATGTGATGTGGGATTCCCCTCTGTATTCTGTGAATATGATTAGTTAATGAATAAAGAATCTGACTAGGCCTGTGATAGGATAGAGTAGAGCTAGGCAGGGAAAACTAAACTGAATGCTGGGAGAAAGAAGGTAGAGTCAGTGAGAAACCATGTAGCCCTGCTAGAGACAGACGCTGGAACTTTACCCAGTAAGCCACAGCCTCTTGGTGATACACAGATTAATAGAAATGGCTTAATTTAATATGTAAGAGCTAACCAATAAGAAGCTAGAGCTAATAGACCAAGTAGTGATTTAATTAATTACAGTTTCTGTGTGGCTTTTTCAGGAATAAACAAGCGTGCTCCAACTATAAAGATGAGCAGCCAGTAACAAACAAGAGGGATCTAACTACAAGAATCTAACTACAACATTAGCCATGTTATGTGCATTTTAATGTTGAGATGCATGCATCTGTTAGAATGGAGGACACCTAGAATGTTATTGAAAGGTCTTCTTAGTGGTTGGCCTTCTCCAAAGGGCTCACTTTGCAGTGCTCTGTTCAGAAGAAAGAAAGCAAATGGCAGTAACACCTCCTTCCGATTCACAAATTAGGTTAGTGTCCCATTACTATGGCAAAAGTACCAGAAAGAATGACTTAGGGAAGAAGTGCTAGCAGATTCACAGTTCAGAGGCATCTGAGACTCTGGGGAATGGAATGACAGAATGAAGTAGCAGTGGAATCATGTGTCATGGCTCATGGCAAGTAAAGAGCAAAGCTGGTGCAGGAGAATTGTCTGTATTCTGTCAATCATATTTTTAATAAACACTGATTGGCCAGGCA
>LOJH01019366.1:0-14513 GCA_001685095.1 Ellobius talpinus | reverse complement strand
TTCTCTGGGACTAAACAGCTGGGGGACTGGGCGGGACAGAAACCCCAACAAGCAGGCTCTCATGTTACACTGTGTGTGTGAGTGTGTGTGTGTGTGTGTGTGTGATTCCTGATTGCTCATCAGAGCATGGTTTTACATACATACACATAAAAATATTCCATCCACTGGGTGAGGAGGCACATGCTTTTAATCCCAGCACTTGGGTGGCAGAAATAGGTATATCTCTGTGAGGCCCAATCTGTAGAGAGAGCTTCAGGACAGCCAGGGCTATATAAAGAAACCCTTTGTTGCTTGGTCACTCTTCTCTGTCTCTTTAGTTTCCCTGGACTGGTTTCTCTCTACCCATTGGGTCCTGCTCACTAGTTCCCACAGACGCTTATGAAATAATCACTCTGAGGTTTATCAGTTACAATTATTTGGTCAATGTCTTAGGCTTCTTACTGGCTAGCTCTAAGTATAAAATTAACTCATTTCTATAGTTTATAATTTACCATGAAGCTTGTGGCTTGTTACCTCACATCTTGCTTCTTTGGCATCTGGCTACATGGCATCTCCCTGACTCTGCCTTCTCTCTCTGTGTGTATCTTAGTCTGCCTTAGTTTACCGAAGTGGCTTTATTCATCAACCAGTAAAAACTACACATCTGCAGAAGGACCCCCCACACCAACCCTGTCTGTGTGATCTGTGACTTCTGAAGAAGCTTTCTGAATAGTTTATTTGGTCTGCTGTAATGAAATATCCATGACTATGTGGATTACGAAAAAGAGAAGTTTATTTCTCAAAGTTTTAGAGGCTGTAAAGTCCATGCTCAGCGTTCTGATATATTCAGTGTCTGGTGAGGGCTCACTTCTTAATTAAATGTCTTCCCTGCCCTGCCTTGGTGGAAGGGCATGCTGGCTCCCTGGAATCTCAAATAGGCCAGTTACCTCTTTTACCTTCCAACTTCCTAATTGTCTAATGTCCCCACCATGAGGGTCAGGATTTCAACATATAAACTTCAGAGTATACAAACATTCAGTCTGCCATAGTCTTTGTCCCAGTATCTTCAAAAGTATTAAGCCATTCCAGCGTCCGCTCCAAGTTCGAAGTTCACTGTCTCTAATTTCACCTAAATCAGATGTGAGTGAGACAAAATGGAGGCTCATTGTTTTTGCACCAAAGTGCTTTTCGGCTATGAGGATGTGAAATCAGACACATCGCGTATTTCTAACACAGCTATGGAAAAGGCGGAGGACAGAAAGTCCCGTTCCAAACAAGAGACACTGCAAAGAAGAAACAATGGGCCGGGTCTCCCAGAAGCCAAACCTCACAGTTGAAGAATTATCTTCTTTAGCTCTGTGTTCTGCCTTCCAGGCCCCCTGGGTCTGTGATGCCGCCTTCCATCTGTTGCATGACCTTGGCAGCTGCCCTTCCACCGCAGCAGGACTTGGCCCTCCTGGTATAGCCCCACACCGGGGCTTCAGGTCATAGTCTAAGAGCTCCTTAAGAACGCGCTCATTCACCATTAGTTTGGTCTAGAATCTCTGGGGCGGTTTCCTTCTTAAGGTTGCAATCATCCCAATAGCAGATTCTCTCTGGGATTTTACACTCAGGACTTAGGATGAGCACCCCAGTGTTTTCTGAACTGTCTTGGGGTCATTCTGCGTCTTGCTACGTCTTTGCATCTGTTTGATGAACGACTAATATTGGAAGATCATGTGACCATACTGTCTCTTCAGACAGGCTTTCTCCTTGTCCAGCTCTTCTGTTTCCCCATTAATAACAAGTCTGTCCTCAAATCTTTTTGTTTAACGTCTTAAATTCTGCTATCACGGAGGGGACCAAGGCATTCCTTCAACACTTAGCCATTCCCTCAACCAAATATCCAATTTGAGTGGTTCAGAAATTCTACCTTCTACAAAAGGTTAGGACTTCAATATATTTCAACTAAGTTCTTCTTCACTTCTACCTGTGGTCTCCTTGTACCAAATATTATTTTAAAAATGTATTCATTTAATGTGTTTTGTCTGTTTGTTTACCATGTGCATACCTGATGTCCAAGGTGTTCCCTGATGTCCCCTGGAGCTGGAGTGACAGCTGGTTGACAGCTACCATGTGAGGGCTGAGGGTTGAATCAGGTCCTCTGGGAGGTCAGCCAGTACTCTTGACTGCTGCACCATCTCTCCATCTCCTCCACAGTTCTTTGAAAATTTTAAAAGGTGTTCTTTAAGAAGACAGAGGGTTTCTCCATTGTCTCCCCCACTTTTTCTCCCTCTCCTCTCCTCTCCTCTCCTCTCCTCTCCTCTCCTCTCCTCTCTTCTCCTCTCCCACACACCCTGGTGGAGAGAGCCTTGGGAACTCTTGATCGTACACTGCCATCGAAGTGAAATAGAAAGAACACACCTGCATCTCCTGGGATGGTTTTTCTGACTTGTGTTCCTTGAAGGAAGCCTTAAAACCCACTCAAACCCCAGCCAGGAGGCTCCTTTTACTGGTCAGTGAATCATTCAGTTTGTAAGAGAGGCTAGCAAAGAATCATCACTGTTTCAGTCAGCTACAGCCATGCTGAACTGGATTGGGCAAACTCAGATTTTAAGTTGTTAGTTGTGACTTGTGTGTCACTGAGACGAACAGACCCCCATCCTAGTAACTTTACAGAGATACAGTCTAGGAGACATTGTTCTGCTGTGGTCAGGGTCACAAAAAAGTGGTGCAAAATCAGTCGCTTTATAAATACTGATAATGTGCAGCATTAAGGAAAAGAACATTAAAAACAATCTCCTCATCTGGGACCCGGGCTCTTCTTTTCCTAAGAGAAGCCGAAGTTTAAATTATTCAGTTTCACGATACTGTACTGGATATGACTTACTCAAAGAAAGGGTGCTCTACAGAGCCCCCCCGAACCCCACAAAGAATCAGCATTATTAGCATAATCTGTATCATTCATAGATATGGCATTCTTGGGACTCATTTTGAATGAATAAGGCCAATATTCTGCAAGTCCCCATAGAGGACTGAGTTCCAGGTTTGTAATTCCAGCTGCCAATGGTGCCCCACAGGGTAACTGAGTACAAGGGATTGGTTTTTTTTTCTTTTAGTGCTGTGATCCTTAAATGTTAAAATCAGCATTTTCATGTGATCAAGTATTTCGGTTACATATGAGCATTTAAAAAAACCTCAGGTAATAGTTACATACTACTACAATAACATTCCTCTGCTGTGCAAGTTAAATGATTTTTAAATTTCAAGTCTTAAATTTTAAACTAAACAATTTTTAAATTTCTTTTAAGAAATGAGCATTCTAAGAGTTATAAAATGAACCTGTGACAGTGTTGGAATGAAATGTGAGATGCTGCTGCTGGCTCTACTGTTTTAAAACACCTTCAAAAGTAAAATGAACGAATATCTTTCAACACATCCAGGTTCACAAGTCTCAAGGAAATCAAATGTCAGAAAGTTCTAGAGAGCTGTGGCAAGCATATATACACTTCCCTTATGACCTTATGATGCTCCACGCTTGAGAAGCTGCTAACTTTCAGTATCAGTTTATTTGCCCATCAACCTTATCCTCCCCAAAGATCACTCTGGATACAGTTCCCCTCTGAACTCCAAAAAAATCCCTGTGCACACCACGTTCCTTTGGCAACGGTGGATGATCTGCTCTGGGATGCCAGGTGTACCCGTGCCACACTGCAGAGATCTGTACACACCACATTCCTTTGGCGACAGTGATGATCCAGCTCTGGGATGCCAGGCGTACCCGTGCCACAGTGCAGAGATCTGCAAAGAGGGGGGACGATGAACGATGTCAGCTGATGACATCAATGTCTTTTCCCTAGACAACATTCACGCCTTCGTGAACTCAGCCACGTTCAGAGCTCCTGTAGCAGAAGGAGAATGACACAGAGATCAAGGGGAAGACCACGTGTGCGCTAATTTGTAGGCGGCGGCAGCCTGAAAAACAGAAAGGTGAAATGAAAACCGTTCACTTAACAGCAGATCAGCAGTCATGTTCCTCGCGAATCGATGAGAGTGCCTGATACCGAGTAGCTAACAACAAGTGCTGCGGTTGGATGGGATATTGTGGTGTTTATTAGCAATTAGGCTTCTTGCTGAGCTGGTCTCTTTAAATCCCTCATCTGTTCGACTAAAAAGGCCTTCTCAACTAGAATGGCTCGTCCTCCGTCCTGTCATTCTGAAACTTGCTGAGGAACTCAATGAGTTTGGTCTGGTTCACAAGGAGGATGTGTCTAGAATAGGCTGTGTCTTGTTGGGGTTGACCACAAACACCTTGAACACGTGAAAGGCATTAAACTGGATGCTTAGGCTCTCATCTCAGAGGAGGGTCACCATGAGCTTGAGGTTCTCAGGTTTGCCAATGGATTTTGTCATGATTGTGAAGTTGTGTCTGCCTAACAACAGTTCACCAAGAAGCTGCAGTGACCATCTCTTTGCCACATACCTTTCTGAATGAAGTAGCTTCTCATATTCACTGAAAAATCTATCATAATGCTGTTCCAAAAAATCTGCACTGAGCAATGTATGTATTGTGAGTAAACCCTTGAATGTAGCAAATGCTTCTGAAACTATGTCAACATATCTGAAGAAATCGTAAAACTGTTCTGACCACAAAATGATTTTTGCAAGTGGCTCATGTCTGATGCATTCTCTCAATATTATCCCACAACTGAAAGTTATTTCTGGAGACTCACACCCTTTCAATAACACGAACAAAATATTCTGTTGGGTGTAGATGTATTCAACAGCAGGAATTCTCACACCAATTTGCCTTCTGAGAATATTGCTGAAAATTTGAGCCACGTCTTTTTTGCCCTCAAAGCCAACGAGCTGTAGATCAGCCACCAGTGTGTTAAGGAGTCCACTATTGTACAGTTCTGGAGCCAGCTGAGCTACTGCTTCTGTCTGAGGCTCTTTTTCACGTGTGCCATACAGAATCTCTTTCAAGGGAACCAACTTCTTGGAAGCATTTTTGGTAGCCTTTTCTGCTTTTTTTTTTGTCAGAAATGTCTTGCTTTTCCAAAACTGCCAAGCTCTCCTTCAAGTTCTTCACAATATCTGCCGGAGATTTGTGAGACTTTCCAAACGGGAACCGCATGAAGGCAGCACCAAAGGCTTCCACTACCTGCTACTAGATGGGGCTGGGCTGGACCAAGGAGCTCCCTCTCTGCATTCTCATTGCCTCGGGGCTGCTTGCTTGGCTCCCCCTAGGCGCCTGGAGGGCTCTGGCCCTCCGACGCCCCCCTCCCCCCTGCAGCCCTGCCCTAGGTTTGGCTGTGGCAGTGGCTTTGAGGCCCGGCACTGCCTTCGCCTATGAGATCACTTCAACTTCTCACAGTCCACTTTGTTATAGAACCCCGACCACCATCAGAGGTGGCACCACCCACAATGGGCTGGGCCCTCCCCCGTCAATCACTAATTAAGAAAATGCCTACAGATGGATCTTACGAAGGTATTTTCTCAACTGAGACCCCCCCTTCTCTCTGATGACTCTAACTTGACATTAAACTGGCCAACACAGGAAGGAAAGTGGGAAGCAGGTAAGACCTAAGCTTTGGCTTAAGTGATGTGGGGATTCCTGGTTCCCCGTTTACATGCAGAGGGCCTAGGTTGGTCCCAAGTAGGTTCCCTGTCTGTCCAGAATCTGCAGGTGCCCTTGTTATGACCTTGACCTGCCCGGCTCTTACAATCCCTCCTCCCTCTCTTCAACAGGACTCCCAGAACTTGGCCCAGAGCTTAGCTGTGATCTCTGCATCTGCTTCCATCAGTTACTGGATGAAGGCTCTATGATGACAATTAGGGTAGTCACCAATCTGATTACAGAAGGCCAGTCCTGGAATCCTCTCCACTATTGCTAGGAGTCTTAGCTGGGGTCATCCTTGTGGATTCTTGGGAGTTTCCCTTAACCCAGCTTTTTCATAAGAGGGCTGGGGATCCAAATCCAGGTCCTCAGGCATGGGCTGCAAGCAATTTACTGACTGAGCACTCTCTCTAGCTGTGTGTTGATATGGTTTCCTGGTGACCCTGATTCATTTTAGGATGTGAGAGCCAATGATCTGAACTGTACCATCTTACGCTGATGAGGAAAAGGGGACCCAGGGAAAACAGAAGATGGGCTTGCCTGGCATCACTGTCACACTATGGGTGGCAGCGGGACAAGATCCAGACATCTGAAGAAGATACCAGGCAGCTGGGGTCAAACTGAGGCACCACTGTGTACCACAGAGATCAAGACGTCAAAGCTCCCCCAAGACATCGGTCTCCACTGAGCACCAGACTGGGAGTCCCCTGTGGTTGTGTTGAACTTGTCCATACTGGGTTTCACGGTCTAAGTTGATGAGGACGACTGACCAGGTCTCTTCCTCAAGAGGGCACCAGANGTGGTTGCTGGGAATTGAACTCAGAACCTTTGGAAGAGCAAGCAGTGCTCTTAACAGCTGAGCCATATCTCCAACTATCTCCGGCAGCACACATACTACCCATGCCTACACACAGGTACAAAATAAGCAGCATTTATTTTATTAGGTGGTAGATGGGGGCCCAGGGATTCACAGGAAATGCCCAGGGGTGCATCAGCCACCTAAGATACTTCCAAGACAGTGGCTCACCCTGACTACACACTAGAACCAGCTAGGAAGTCATACAAAGACAGGTGCCAGTCTCTTAGGCTCTCACCCACATTCCTGAGGAAAAGGCTATTGGTTGTCATGTTGCGACCATCAGCAATGGCTAGAAACTGACCTTTTTAGAGGCCAACAGAACATACAGACCTGGGGCAGCGGAGCCTGACAGGCTGTGACCCCCTGACATTCACACGTGTGCCAAAGCACACACCACCTCCCCCAGATAGTAACTCTTTTAAAACTTTACATTTTAAAAAGTCTTGGAATGGAAAAAAAATCTATAGGTTTTCTAATCCCGAGTACTTCCCGCCGATGAAATACATCATCACCGCTGAATTCGTAACAAAGCTCAAGGGTTTATTAAGAATTAAAAATACTGTAAATAAGCCGTACAGTCCATTTCACAGTAAACTAACAAACCTTGTTTTTCTTTACAGCTTTTTCTTTTTTAAAAAATTTTTTCTTTCCTTTTTTTGGGGGGGTGGGGGGATGGGAAGGGCAAGGCAGCCATCAGAGACAAAACAGCCCAAGAACAATGACAGAGATGCAGTACTGATCCTCACTGACAGATGGGGTCAGGTGACAGGAGACCTCTTCAGGAATACTGTGATGAAATAAAGGATCTGGCCCCCATCTCCCAGGGAGAAAGTACAGCTCATACATCACAACACAAAGGTGTCTCCTCTAGGACTCCAAACTCACCTGGTTACCCCTCCCAACGTGCTGACGCAGGTGGGTCACCAGGAACAGAAGGGCCCTGGGCCTCAGGGTGCTGTTTCTCACATTCGGAACCTTCTGAGTTTGCAGTTACCTTTGCTATGGCTAGACTCAGGACTGGAAAGGGACCACGCCCCTGAGAGTGACCCTCAAGCAGAAGGCTCTGGGGGTTTTCTCCTCCTTGCCTTCAGAGCTCACATCTATGAGTTTTTACCACTTCTAAGTGGAAGACAAGAGACATAAAAACTCTGGCCGAGAGTATAAAAAAACGTAAAATTAATTTTCCTTAAAGACAATTAAAAAGAAAAATGCCTGCCCTCCCATTTTTGTTGCTGTGTTTTACTATAAATCGGTCAGCCAGACAGGATTTCTTTCTTTCTTTTTTTTTTTTAGGTTAATCTGTTCCCTGTTAATCCCCAGTTAAAGCCATTGTCCTCTCCCTAACAGTAGACACATTCCTCCTAAAAGTCACCTTTTCTGCACAGGGCTGGGCCTTTAGGAAGCCAAACCAAAAGCAGAAACAGGATTTCAGAAACCAAAGGTGAGTGACAATAACTGCACATAAATTAACCGGGGCAGAACATGTGTCTACTGCTTTCCGTGGGGGAAGGGGCAACAGGTTGGTGGGAGGGCGCCGGGGAGGAAACAATCGTTTTTCGTTTTGTTTTTGGTCGTAAGAAACTGGACTATAAATCTGTGCCCTGCACACGCAGTTAGTTCATTTAGATCTTTTCATGAATCTTTTCAACTTTCACAAACAGCCTATCGAGGTCATTCCTCAGGTCATCCAGCAAGCCCTTGGCCGACTCCAGGTTGTTCTCATTTCTTTCGATTTTGACAGAGTAGGCAACCAAACTGTCCACGGCAGTCCTGAGCATTTTCAAGTCCGACTCCACTTGGCTCACGGAGGATTTCAGGTTGTCCAGGGAGGAAAGCCTGTCTAAGAAGTCCTGGGGAGGTGTGGCCTGGGCGTGGTCCTGGCTGAGCAGCGAGTGTACCTGTTCTCGCAGCGACTCCACGGTGCTGGGGAGTTCGCCCACGCTGTGCTGCAGCTCCTTCACGTCGCTGGCCATCGTCAGCTGGGCCTCCCCCAGGCTCCTCACTGTACTGGCCAGATTGGAGGAGGACCCCAGGCTTTCCAGCTGCCCCTGCAGCATAGCCAGACGCTGCTCGTACTCCTGGCTCTTGGACAGGAGGGACTCCAGACTCTCGGTGTGGCGTGCAGAAGCCACCTGCATAGAGTACACTCCGTCCTCCACATACTGGAGCCTGGCACCTAGGCCCTCAATCTGCCTCTGGAGTTCATCCACCGCTTTGGAGTCTTTAAAGACGATGGCCTCCTCTGCCCCATGGGCCTGGGCCTTCAGTTGCTGCAGCTCCCCTTCCAGTCTCCTGATGTCCTCTGGGAGGCGGGAGGAGGACTCTTCAGACCGCAGAAGCTTCTCTGTGAGGGCCTCCAAAGCCAGGCGTTCTGAGTCAGCCGCCTGCTTGAACGCCTGTTGTTCCTGCTTGAGGCTCACTAGCTCCCGGACCTCTGTGTAGACATCAGACTCCATGGTCTGAAGGGAACTCTGCAGGGCTTCAATGTCCCTCTCCCTGGACTTCACAGAGGCCTGTACCTCCTTCAGGGCTTTCTCCAGAATTTTCAGGTCCTGACTGCCATCGCCCTTAGACTCTTCCAGGGAGGCAACCTTCATCTTGACGTCATTTATTTCCTTCTGGCTCCTCTTCTGTACGTCGGTGAAGATGGCGATGTTGTCATTGATGGACTTGGTGAGCTCCGTCAGGCGCTCCTCAACCGTGTTCTCCAAGGATGTGAAGTCACGCTCTCGGGCATCCTTCACCACGTGGATTCCATCCGACAGGTCTTTGAGAATCTCATTCTGCAGCTTCTGCAGGACTTCGCTGATACGGTTGATCTCACTCTCCCCTTCCTTCACAGCTTTCTCTGTGAGGTCCTGTTTATGCTGCGAGCTCCTCAGGATGGACTCAAAAGTCCCAAATGTGGCTTGCAGAGACTGCACCTACAAGCAAATCCAGATGTTAGCCACAGAGAACAGTTTCTGGCGTGTTTGTATACCCATTATTTTCTGCACTCTGTTGTACCCTCCCCATCAGCACTCTCCTTCCAAAGGTAGTTATGTAGTGGTTGCCATAGTAACAAGTAGGCTCATTACCCAACCCGACCAGGCAACAAAGTCCATCTGCCTCTCTCATTGCCTACCTCTCAGCCAACATGACGAGCCAGGGAAGGACAAGAGGTAGGCAGGCTGATGAGGTGGGTAACACCTTTTCCCACTGGATGAGGGAGGCCTGGAGCTGCTCAGACCAGCACCCAGTAATGAATGGTCAACATTCATCAGTCAAGACAACACAGGGAGACAGCTGAAACAAGGCCAGATCCCATTCTGAAGACGTAACTCAATCCCCAAATACAGCTAAACCTGCGAGTCTACTCTTGAGCTTTCTAGTTTGGGTCAATCAGAGCATTTTCGTTCTCCTATTCTCTCTTCTCTCCTCTCTCTCTTTCCCCCTCTACTATGTTAGGGTTGGCTTTGTAGCTCTTGCAAATGAGCATCACACATTTTCATAGGAAAGAACCTGAGGCACAAAGCAAAGAGACCAAGTTCAGGTCTACGCCGGTCACATCCAGCTGTGTGACTTTTGGTGAGCCACTGTCCTCCCTGGACATTAGTGTCCTCCCTGAACGTCAGTGACCTCATTTGAAAACACAAGCAGTGGACTGGACAATTCCTTAGGGCTCTCTGGCTTTTGTGAACAGGCTGTGACCTTTGCTGCTACACGCCCATTGTACACGGACTCCATTCTGAACGAGGTACAGCACGGGCCTCCTAACAAGCCCGCCTAACACACTGAGCAGCTGTGCCAGCAGTGTGGCCCTGATTCTGTAAGTCCCTAAGCCCAACTCCCCATTTCTGGAACATGTAAAAGAGACTCGTTATGATGCCATGAGGTTATTACCAGATAAACCCGGTATGGAGGGGTCGGCAGGATAAATGATGTCGTTAACAGTCAACAATTAATTTTTTTTAAAAGGGAGGAAGAAAGGTATTCTAGATTAAATTAGATTTAAGAGTTTTCAGGGGCTGGAGAGATGGCTCAGTGATTAAGAGAACTTAATTCCCCCGCAATCGCATGTTGCTCACAATGTCTGTAACTCTAGTTCCATAGGATCTTCTGGCTTCCTCAGGCACCAAGCACGTATACATACATACATGCAGACACAACACCAAACACACAGATCAAAAATAAATCTTGAGGGGGGTGGTTCTCTCGATTTAAAAAAAAATACAAGAGTGTGAAATCAGGTAAACACACACACACACATATAGCTTAGCTGGTAGCCTTCACAAGCTCCTAGACTCAAGCCCAAGTACTTAAGAAATTGGGTCTGGTAGCATGTGCCTATGAGGTGGAAGTAAAAAGGTCAGAAGTTCAAGGTCATCCTAGGCTACACAGTGAGGCTGAGTCTGGCCTGGACTATATGAAACCCTATCTTACAAAAAACGTGAGAAGAATAAATAAAATAAAGAGCCATACACCTGATTCACAGTAGTGTCACTGTGAGAACTAAGTGAGTTTGAACACATAAAGCGCTTAACTGTGCCTAACTCTTGGATGCTCAGTGCATAGTCGCTATCACCTTCATCACAGTTTGGCTTTATCCTAAACTCCTCAGACACTCGGGAAATCCTAGCAATACCTTCCACTCAATGCCAAAAGATGAGAGGAGAAGCTAAGGGCACAGCAAGGATGCAGACAGGATACCCTAGCCACAGAGCAAGCCCACCACGCTCTAGGAACTAAAATCATATTCACGTCCCACGTCCCAAGCCTGTGAGGTTTTTTTTAAAGATAGATTAGAATGAGGTTCTCAAGGGCTCCAGAAAGTAGACAATTTCCCTCCCCAGCCAAATACAACCTGAGACATCAAGAATACGGAGAGAAGGCAGGAGAGAGAGGTGACCTCTAAAACTAGGTTAGTAAATCACAATGCCTTCCTGTTCTAAGCATAGCACTTAAAATGGAAGCATGAGTGGGTGAGCCCAGAACCTGCATCATGGCAGGGCCACTTTCCGTGTTTTCTCAATGGGCCAAAGAATGAGGGAATTCAGAGCAATGCCTGATAAAAGTTTGGGTGTGCCTAGCTCCTCTTTAATCCCAGGTTGGCTATTTACAGACGGCTAGGAAATGATTTGGATCAGAAACCATTCCCAACCCCCAAAGGAAGCCAGCGTCTCCCCTACTGAGGGCACTGTAGGTTGTTTGTCTTCGTGCACAGAGTTCATAACAATTAATATGCATTTGATGTCTGCTCTTCTGGAATGCGTGAGATGTCCACTGTGTAGTACGGGATACACTGCATGGAAGCAGGGCAGCCAAGCATCAGAATCCCAGAACGTCTGATTTTAGGAGCTGAACTATTCCCAAGGTTGCCACCACCGAAAGCAAGCTCTTCTTCACAGACCCAAGATGAGAAACGAGAAAACCCAAGTAGAGACTCACTCCCTACAAATAGCCCATCCTCTCAACAACCTGCTCCTACCAGCCTGAGCCACCCCTGCTACTGCTTTAGGGAGCCTTGCGATGGACCAGGGCAACGGGGTTTATCTAGGGCTGTGGCTGACCCACCCACATGAACTGAAGCTCTGGACTTCTTGTGGTCCTGTTGTGGTATTGCCACTCACATACTGAAATGGATAATGTACACGATGCCTGAAAAGCAGACTGATAACACCATTAACTCTTTCCAAGGGAGGTCACTGCTTCAACACTTTGGAGCCGTGAAGATTCCTGCCAAGTCTGTGCTCGCGTGTGCGTGTGAATGTGCTGCAGGACGCGGATGTACATGCGTGTGAAGGCCAGAAGTTGACACGGCTCTTCACTTTACTCTTTGGCACAGGGTCTCTTACTGGCGCTGAAGCACACACTGATTTGGCTGCACTGGCTGGCCAGTAAACGCCAGAGGTATCTTCCCGTCTGTGCCTTCTCCCACACTGGCATTTCAAGTGTGGACTGCCAGGCCCAGCTTTTCACATGGGTCCTAGGTAGCTAAACTTAAGTCCTAATGCTTTCACAGCGAACACTACTGACTGGCCCATCCCCGTATCTCCTCCCCCAGCCCCAAGTCTTTCAAATCTTGATGGTACCTGATTGAGAAACTGAGGCCCAGAGAGGAAGATGACAACAATTATGACTACAGGGAAGGGGGAGGGGACCAATCGAGGGACAGGAAGGCAGCACAGGAAATACCCAGCTTTCTCCAACCTGGATTCAAGACATCCTCCATGTGGGCCTCAATTTCCAACTTCTGTATTTTCTGAGTGCCGCTCTGTCACAGAAAGGCTAGCCACCTTCTGTCTTCTGGGTGTGTTCAAGTTTGTCCCCTTACCTGTAAGCTCTTTACAGACCCCTCCCAACAGTTCTGACGGCTATACCATCCCAACCACCCAGATACAGACCCAAGGAAGTTTCACAAGCTCTTCCTTCCCAAAGCGTGTACAAGTCACCCACCACCTCACACCTACTTAGCGTGTTTCTTTACACACTTGCTCTGTGCCCTGATCTCCTCCATATCCTCCCCAGGGCCCACGCAGAGCCATGCAACAACTATCAGGCTTCGATAAATATTATGACTGATGAGCAGGTAGGTGGGTGGATGGAAGCGGGGAAGCAGGAGCTGGTGACGAGTCTCCTGCAGGGTGTCTGTGTCTTTAGGGTGCTCCGATATTCCGCACGCACAGCAGAATTGCCTACTCAACTCCCTCAGAAGTCACCTCCCTTGGCCTGCACCACTTCACAGGCTGACTCACTCTGGTTGCTCTTCCCGTCTTTGGAGGAAATTCCTAGCGCTGCACACTCAACAAAAGTAGAGACTTGGCAGGGCAAGCAGCATGCTGGGAAAAGGAGGCGGTGGTTCCGGGCTCAGAAGTGGCGGGATTTTTTATTTCTGTCCAGCAACTGAGTTTCATTGAGCAAGGATATGGTGGAGGATGGTGTGGGCGGGGGGAGACGTGGGAGGAAAGGGGGTTACCCTCGGTCTGGAAGTGTGGAAGCTAAGCAATTTTGTCTTGGGAGTTGGATACAGCTATTCCTGAAACAGCTAGCTAGGGGTTCTTCATCACACGGCAGGCCCAGACTTTCTTAGACAATCTGAAACTCAGTCGACTGGGATCTTGATCAACTCACTTTATGTCTCTGAACCTCAATATTCTGGTCTGGAAAATGGAATCGGAACTGTGAGTCCTCCCTTCCTCCCTCCAGGGTTAACTCTACGGATTGGAAAATAAAATACATCAATCTGCACACCCCATAGATGTGACCTGATCTTTGGCCTTGTGTTTCCTCTCAAGCTGGAGTAGGCTACTTCAAAGGCCCCCACATGGGCCCATTGGCCCAGCTAAGGACAAGGGGCCTAAAGATAGACACCGTTTCATCTGAACTTAGCTAATGACTAAGCTCACCAGCTTTTCCTTCCCCCAAAGCTCTGGGTCTATTAAAAACTGGCTCGGATGACTCCCACTGGCAGAACCGCGGTGAAGCCTTGACCAAAGGCTTCCAGGGATGCGCTGGCTTCCCTTCCAGCTTCCTTTTCAGGCAACTCTGCCCACTCAGCGGTTCCTAATGCAAAAAGAATGGGCTCCGTGGAGTCTGCCTGCTTCCTTACAGGTCACAGCTAATGTTCTGTGACAGGCCCTTGGCTCACCCTCCCCCGATGGTCTGGCCATCCTCGCAGCCTGATCCGTTCCTCTCCAGGACCATTAACAAAGCAGGTTTGGGGCCGCCCTGGCTTCTAGGGATCTGGGGTCCCACCGCTAGCCACAGGGCCTAGACAGGAAAGGACAAGGGCCCCTTCAAGGAGGGCAGAAGTGAGGTCCGGACCCGGCCAAAGCTGGGGTACCCACCTTCTGCTCGACGCCCTGCAGGCTCTGGCCCAGCTCGTCCCTCTCACGGGAGAAGTCCTGGTGGCCGCGCCGGACCTGCTGGACCTCCTCCAGGACATGATGGACACACCAACCAGAGAAGGCAGCGGCCGCCACCAGGGCGAGGTAGAAGAGAAAGTTGAGCAGCCGGCCAAGCCTCCGCGAGCAGGACGCCGAGGACGCGGCGGCGGCGGTGGAGGAGGAGGCCGAGGACCGGCCACGGTGGCCGCCC
>LOJH01019365.1:11570-22162 GCA_001685095.1 Ellobius talpinus | reverse complement strand
CCAAATAAGGACTTGTTTATCACAGAGAGCACTCGCTGTTGGGCTAGCGGAAGACGGAAACCAGCGCCATCTTTAAGGAGCGGCACTACGCAGCTCTCCACAGAAGTTTCTTTAAATTTTAACAAGACTCTGCCTCTAAATTGCAATCAGCCTCCCAAGTGCTGGGATGAACAGGTGAATGCTAAAATTGAGCAGTTCAATCCTATCCAGTGGCCACNGGGGGGGACGACGACGACTTTCTACTTTGATGTCAAAATCCAAAGATGTCTAATATTGATGCCAAAATATAGCAAGCATTATTCAACTTATAAGCTTAAATAAGCCTGGCTGCTTACAATACTTTTCAGTAATAGTGCTTTGGTGCTCAGCTTCAAAAGAAAAGTATAAGGCACTTGGTGGTTTCAAATACAAAATAGCCAGTATTAAACTTAAGACAACCCCCCCCAAAAAGAAAAAACCCAAAACAACAACAAAAACATCAGCTCTTATTAAAGCATGTTTAAGTTTTGGAGTTTGCAATGTTATGTGTGCAGATGGTTAGTCACTGGTCTGATTAGAGTATGTAGACTCAGCCTTTCCTAACTGTTTGGTTGAATTAAAGCCACCTAAATATAATAAAAATGTCTTTTATAACTCTCTTTCCAGTGATGATTGCTGTAACTCACTGAAACAATGACAACAGCAGCAGAAAGTATCCCCCTTTTGTCGTGAGAATTCTTTTACACTCATTTTCCACACTCATCCAATGGTACCTTGTATAATGGCAGTCACATGAGAAGTTACTTTAGCTGAATCTGAGACTCCAAACACACCAAGAAAATCTCTATGTTGAAACACTATAAAAGCATGCATTAATGCCCAAAGTATGCATTTCCCACCCCCACCTAGGGTTTCTGGTTTAAAAGTAAAAAGGAAAAGAAAAACAACCATAAATCAAAAAACACAAAATGAGACAACTAAATATATAATTGTTCTCTAATTTCAAGTTGTTCAGTGTTTCACATTCTAAGCTGCAAATAAAAAACAAAAAAATCTACAAAATATCCTGTGTAGTACACCAATATTTTTGTAAAAACAATTTTTAAAAAATCCGTGTATCTTTGAATGCAGTGAAAAAAGGGTATTTATGTGTACGAGTGTTTGTCTGCATGTTTTAAAAGTGCAATATACATACAATGCCCACAGAGGCCAAAAATGGGTACTGGATCCCCTGGCAACGGATTCTCAGATTATGAACTGCTGAGAACCAACTTCGGTCCTCTCCAAGAAAAATTAAGTAGTGCTGAGTCTCCAGTCCCAGGACTACTGTTGAAAGGCAACAATGGCACTGCATGTTCTGCTCTCATCAACTAATAGGGCAGAGAGCTTTACTTGAATAGCTATGTCAACGTGCTCTCAGTATGCATCAAAATAACTGCAATGCAGGCCTTCCCTGCTCTATATTTTTTAATGTTCCCTCAAAGAGAATAGGAACAGCCCCAATGAGCCAGTGAGAAAACACCTGACTTCTCAGGAAGACTGATCTGAGGAAATCCCAAGCTCTGGCTGAAGGAGCTAGCTGTGAGTCCTACTAGTGAGGAAAGTTCACATGGCTCAGTCCGGGGTCAGTGGCTAGCTTTAAACTGGCTTCAGTCAAGTTAAACGATTTTATTTTGCCTGGGTTCAAGTGGTGGCAGATTTGGAAGAAATGCTAGATTTGTAGACAAGAGCCCACATGATTCCAACAATTTTTAATTGTGTTCTGCATTATAGGAAGTGCCCGAGACAACAGCCAAGCACCAGTTTTCACAAAGACAGCTGGACCACAGAAGTGGGCAAAGGAGAAGAAAATACCAATTATTTTCCTCAAGATTCTTTTTTTATAGTTACCAGAGAAACAGAATCCATACAACTAAATCCCCCATAAAATATTCTTCCTTACACAGTAGTGATTCCAACAACTCTAAACCAAAACTGTATGTATGTATGGTCCGTTGAAGATCAATTTTGCAAAATACACCATTCTACTTCCTGTTACACAAAGGGACTTGCTTGTGACAGGAGGAGGTTACTTCCAATTTCTAACCAAATTTACAGAATCATATGCTTCTTGCATTTTTCCTAGACTTGTGAAACACACAGAACCTACCGGGAAAGGTCAAATGCCCAAACCCATTTGAAGAAGCCCCCGTTCCCCAATTTCATTTCCATTTCATTTGTTTGCTATTTAAAATTTCCCTATTGGATGTTCAGAAGTGGGGGAGGCTATTTAGAGGTTGAGACTATGGTTCTATACTAGAGTACTTGCCTAATAAATATCAGGCCTGAGGTTCTATCCTTGTATGGAAAACAAAAGTATTTAACAGGAAAATGCAATCACCAGTACTTTTTTGGGGGTCGGGATGGGAATAGGCACAAACCATTTTGCATTTATTTACATAACCAACACCAGACACACCAATTAGTAAACAGGTATGTATCATTCATTCTTGTGCACTATAAAGCTAATTCAAAATACTTTTACTTGGCAGTCAAGAAATCCTCCCACCAAAAGAGAGTTACCAATACTTCCTGGCTGTTACAGTTACCTTTTGTTACTTTTCAAAAAAAGCTGTGATGTTTCTATGCATTTGGAGATGAATTAATGCATTACACTATACTCTTGGCCTTCATCTTGAAGGTGCATGCAACAGTGTGCCTAGAGAACAATGGCATGGTAATGTTAGAACCCTCTCGGTAGACAGCTACGTCTGTCATTCTGCTGTAAGTTTACACGGTTCCATTTCCATTTTATAGAGCAATTATGAACAATTACCAGACTCATAACTTCCTGTTTTCTGTGTTAAATAAGTAAAAACTCTTCAGAAAGTACATTTCCACTAACACTTATAAAACTGTAAAATAAAAAGATGGGTTATATGTTATGACTAGTCCCTCCAAAAGTTGTAAATCTAGCAAGCAAGGGCTACCACTGAAGAGCAAGGCGCAATCTTTCACTTGAACACTGGAGAGGCTCTTGTCTAAGGTACCATGAAGTGAGTTCTCAGATTCACTCTCAAAGAAATACACAGGCCAACTGAGCTACTTAAGATCTTTATTAGACGATAGCAATTATAGCATGCTTTGAAGAATTACAAATTTAAAAGTGCTAGCTATTTTTTAAAAATGGAGGACATGCAAGTTTAAAATTAGCCTATTTTAAAAGCATTTCAAGATCAATTCTTGGGCCAGTAAGATTGGTCAGTAGGTAGAGACATCACTACCAAACCTGATGACCTGAGTTTAGTCCCCAGGATCAACCTATGTACAACCGATTCCGAAGGGTTGTGTTCTAACATCCACGTGCCTGCCATGGCATGCATGCCCCCACACAATCAATACACTCAAATACATAAAAAGTAAATAAATGTAAAAGAAGAAGAGACTCAAATAGGAGTATCACTTTCAAATAAGTAGGCTACTGGTACTGTGAACAAATATAAACTATTTTACAAAAATTAGATGAATAAAAACATTTAATTATATGTATATTTCTGCTCTTGACTAAGGTATTGTGTAAAGCTCATTTAAAATGTAATTTATAATTAAGAAATGTTAGTAGTCATCTATAATAATCAAGCTTGTAGTCATGCTAGATTTTTCTAGATGCACAGAGATGTATTTCAGGTGGATATGCGTTCTTCAAGCCTTTCAACGACTACAGAATATGGCATTTAAAATGTTTTAAGAATGTAGGATTTTTCATGACAATAGACAGATCTGCTCCTGGCAGCATCTGCTATTTCAAGAGGAAGATGGGCATCGAAGAGGCTCCTTATGGAGTTGCTTAGCCATTTGGGCAAGAAACTGTTCTTGCCTGGACTGCTTAACTGGACATGAAGGACCCACAGAGAAATGACTGGTGAACTTGCCTAAAGGTGAGGCCATCCTCCAAGATCCCTGCTTCATGAAAGAGTCTGCGAAACATTCTGAAGGACACAGAAGAAAGTGACTGATAAACTGCCAATATAAGCGGAACTGTCTTTGAAATTTCCTGCTTTGTGGAAAAGACTGCTAGATACTATAGGCCTGTAGGCTGAAGAATGATGCCCCAACGGTACAGAAGAACTTAGGGTGACTGTCCAGGCAGCGAGATGTCTCTATCATTTCTAGAGTTTTAGAAGTTNCTTAGGTAATATTATATCCTTCTGGAGTCTTTGATGGAGTTGAAGAATTTATACAGTTTTTCTTAGTTATGATAATATATAATTTTACTATGCTAAAGTTCAAACCTTTTAGATTTAAACAGAAAAAAGGAAATGATGTGGGGTTCCCTTTTGTATGCTGTGAATATCATTGGTTAACAAAAGAACTGCTTTGGGCCTATAGCAGACCTATAGGGGAACAGAGCTAGGCAGGGAAAACTATACTGAATGCTGGGAGAAAGGAAGCAGAGTCAGAGAGAAGCCATGTAGCCCCGCCAGAGATAAATGTCAGAACTTTAGCCAGTAAGCCACAGCCAGATGGTGATGCACAGATTACTAGAAATGGGTTAAATTAATATGTAAGAGTTAGCCAATAAGAAGCTAGAGCTAATGGGCCAAGCAGTGATTTAATTAAAAAAAGAAAAATATTTAAAATGTTTGATACATAAATATGACTACCAATAACAATGTATTTGCTTGTATTTTCCCCATGAAATTTAGAGAAAAGTATCTAATACATTTAAATACCTGCTATTTTTCATTACAAAATTAAAATCAGTCAGGAAAGAAAAAGGCATTTAGAGAACTTTTAGTAAATGGCTTTTGACCTCCCTGTAAGTTAGTTTCTTCCAATGACATGTCTCAGTATGAATTATGGTCCTTTGGAAGGGAATTTGTAAGAACTGTAGTGATGAGAAAAATGTGACAATTACTTCTAAGTTTCACTGCTTCATGTCATTCCTAAGTGTCTCTGTAGTGAAGACAATTAGATTTACTAACCCCATGGAGAAGAGTGAACACCACTTGTCACAATAGACTGGTCTCAATGTTCCTGTTCATCTGGTGTTATAATAAAAACTAGTTCTTACTGAATTTCAAGCATAAGAGCACTCTACAAAACTATCACCTAGACCCTTGGTTCAGCCTATTGAAATTTCTCAAAAATGCCAAGGACATAGCTTATCCATGATTCATATCTGTTTATATGCCTTCTGTAGGAGGAGAAGCCTGTTGTCCTGGCTACTAAGAACCAAAATAATCACACAGAAACTGTATGAATTAAATCACTGCTTGGCTATCTTCGGCAGCAGCTCCATAGTGTCCCCTGACTTTGCCCTTCTTTCTCCCAGCATTCAGTCTAGTCCTCTCTGCCTACCTAAGTTCTGCCCTATCAACAGGCTAAGGCAATTTTTTTTATTTATTAATGGTAATCACAGCACACAGAGGGGACTCCCACATCAGTGTTTTGTATGATTTTATGTAGTCAGTAACTTTAATCATTGTTTTCAACAACATTTAAAAATATTTCCTTTCTTGTTTCCTTTAAATCAGACATTTTCTAACCATTTTCCCTTACTCCCCTGCTCAGGTTTCATTTTTGCAACTTGTTTTTAAAATGCACATCTTAATCTATTCAAATTCTACATAATGCTCAGTCACTTCATGGCTGCTGTAAAACAGAAAGAATGCAAACTGGAAAAAAAATAAGTGTTTCAGGGAAAGCCACACACCCAACAAACACATCTCCCCTCCCCAAACTACAGACAGACACATTATACATCCATCATGCATCCATACACAAACCACTGCTGATCTGACACAGAGGCTGTGAGTCACCGAGAGCAAACTAACTTTGGTCACCACTTTAAGATTAATGATCCCTGCCCCCCACCCCATATGACTTTTCACTTGGGAACAAAAGAACAGAGAAACATTAGTAATCTCAGTTCATCTACCATCAGAAGAAATGATAGCTGGAAACTCAAAAGTTGGAGTCCAGATTTCTAGTTCAGTGCAAATGATGTCCTCTGGAAGTGTTAAATGTATTTTAAACTTTTATTTTTGATAGTATTAAATCTTTTATAGTCTACAGTACTAATCCATTTTCCATCAATAATTACTATTTATGGGCCATCAATGTTTATTTGATGCAATCTGATAATATGATAAGAAAGGTGATCACATTTATCAATTTTAACTGGACAGAAGAATGCATAGATGCTTAAATAATGGAACTCTTTTTGGGTCTACACCTGTTAAAGGCAATGGACTTCTTCAATATTTCCATGCTATGTATGAATATACACCTTTCATTATGATTACTGTGTTGTCAGAGGGATCGATAGTCCCTCTGACAACACAGTTGGCTTTTATTAATAAGTCAGCAGTTTTAAACACAAAAAGAGTTCACTGTATTTAATTTAAAGAGATGCAAATATAGTTATATCTTTAACAGTAAGGTATTATATTTTTAAGAAAAATCATTCATATCTAGGATTAAGAGCTGCAGTTCAAACTTTTAAAAACAGGCTGATAAAAGTTCAACTGCGTATCTACACTAGAAAAAGCAACAATGTATTTAAATATATCACACCATAAACAGTTTATAAGAGAAAAAAACTTCCAAAGAGACCATAATCTACAAAAAAAAAATCACTTATATTTGTAAATCTCTAAGATTTTATTCAAATAATTTCAAAGAATTTTCTTCCTAACAATTCATACAACTTCATATCTTAATAAACAAAAAGGATACAGTTTATGTTGCTCGTGTTCTCATAAACTAGGGTTAGGAGTTAACATACAGCTCTATATGTTCTGCAAGATCAGGACCAGAATTTACTATAAGAGTAATAATCTAATGATTATCGATATTAAAAAGTCTTATAAAACACTTCTCTGAAAGTCTTCCTTCATCAGTGTGCTGAAGAAAGTATGCTCAGAACCAATGTAACTTTTTCTGATCAATTTAGTGCCTGATATTTTCTCTGATACAGGCTTAGAAATTAACAAAATACATTTCCCTACTGCAATTCATTTTAAAATACAAGCTGAATTTTCTGATAACATAATCAAATTTACATGCATTAGTTAACTACTCCATGTTCAGTTTAACATAACCAAGTACTTGTCAGTAAGTCTATAACTGACCTTTCTAACTGAATCCACATTTGATAGAAGAACAATAAGCATTTTGAGTTTTGCAAGGTCTACCTCAGCAGGAGATGCAATTGGCATGGAAGCTACTGAATAAAGGTTGGAGGCAGTAAGTAGCTCATGCCAGTCAGAGAAGGCACCATTCTGCTGGCTTAGGAGGGACAGTGACAGCTCTTCCTTCCCAAGTTCATCAGAGGCAGGAAGGCTGAAAAACCCATCAGTAAGTTTTTCTTTTCATGTAAATCCATTCATTTTCCTGTAACAGCATCAAGAAAGAGCAAGCACATTCTTGTAGTATTTATGTATATGCCCTAGCATTAACACATTCACATTTGTCTCTGAATGATCACTACGAATTCAAAAGCCCATCCACTGCCTATTTATTCTGAAAATAGAATTGCAAAAGTAATACTCATCAAATGTACTATCAGAAATTAAAGTACAACCAGGCTCAGTATTTCAATTTAAAAAGTAGGGTACACTTACTAAAGCTCCCAGGAACACACAGAACTAATTTTTATTCCAACAGCACTTCAAATAAACACACGAAAACACACATTCAATTCTAGCTTACCTTCCCAGTTGGTCAGCCTTCCTTCCCTCTAATGTCACAGCTCCTCCTAAGAAGTATACCACTATGGGCTCTGTTAGCCTTTTGTTGAACTTAAAACAATAATTCATTTTCCATTGTTATAAACTAGAAGAAGTGATTTTTTTTTTCCTGGTCATTTTTGTAGGAAACTATGTCTACAGAACTACTTCATTCTCTACAGCGGAACTAACATTAAGAACACAGGAAAATTCTAAAGGTCTGTCTAAGAACCGCAATAAACTGTACCGAGGAGGAAAGCTGACTGACTTTTATTCACATTATGGAAGGGGCTATGGTTTGATTTACTTCCCATGGGACTGTCCGTCTGCTCTGGGAGGATGCAGGACAGAGTGACATCACTCACCTTTGTCTTCACCTGCAATTTTGAAAAGTCTCCAATGAAAAGTTAACTCAGGACTCTTAAGTGCTTAGAATTTTTTCCTCTTCAACCTCTAAGATAGATTGAAGACAACAATTATGTTTTCTAAACTACAAAGCAAGAAATAATACAAACAATACTGGAATCTTGAAGTGTAGTAGTAATTCGGCAGAGAACACAGCGCCCTGTACTATGAAACAATGCCTTCTTAAAGGGAGACATCTTGGAGGAACATGGCATGATGGCCTGTGGGACACAAGACAGCTTGTTGTGCGATAGCGATAGTTCAATCAAATAAATCTTCTCCAGTGAATATCTAACTTATGGAACTCTCTAATAGTACAAATCCTAACTCATGATACTATTCATATCTTTTACTCATAAAATTATTGTCCACTTTAGCATCTTCCTTTTTGCTTCAGCAGCAGTTCATTATTAGCAAATAAAATAGTAGAAAGAAAGTTTATGAAGCATCATAGAAAGTGAGAATTTAGCTTAATTCTTTCAGGACAAGGACACCTGACATGGCATTACTTCCATTTGACATATAAGAAAACCAAAACAGAAAAAAAAAGTCCTTGCAACAACAAATTAGCCAGATTTACCCCATGCCTGAGTCAAAGTCTATGCTCAAGTTTGTGTTAGTTTATGGAGCAGCATTCTCCCAAGGTGCCTTCATAAAGAGATTCAGTGACTATTTCTGGTTCCTTTCTCATTTCTGTCTTCTCCTCTGTGCTTCTTTTTTGTTTTCCTCTCTGACAGGGTCCCACTGGAACTTAGTCTGGATACAAACTCACTGTTATCCCCAACTCAGCCTCCCCAGGGACTATTCGTGTTTGCTGATACTTTGGAGGATTAATAACAAATTTTTATGTTATTTCTTACAGTACATATAAAATTATTTTGAAATCTTACAGAAGTTTGATTTTTATTAGCACGCAAAGACTAAGACATTGAGCGTCTGTCTCTTGCTGAAAGATCTGTTTGTGAAATGAAGCATAATGCTTCTTTAACATATTAGTTGTTGCTGGGGCAGCAATCACATTACATAACATCAAGATTCTTTTCCCCATCTATAACACAATGTAACTTACTTTCATCAGTGAAGAAATTACAGTCTCTTAAGTGGTTAATAGTCACACTCTGTCTTTTAAGTTATAAACTATTAAGAAAAAAAACTGAAACACTAATTTGCAAATTCATACTGCATACTAAAATTTCAGATAACCTCAGACCTATTATTCCACAGCAATTTCACTGTAAATTTTAATTATATTATTTAATAAAACTTTATTTTGTGGCAAAATGTTTTCACTGACAGAAGACTGGTTAAGCGAACAGAAGCATACTTCATATATGCGCTGCTAAACTACAATAGATCAAAGAACTGAACTGTTAAATTGCAAATAATGTAGCACTTAAAAAGATTATTAAATATAAATTAAAATTCTAGAAAAGTTTATTTTAGAAACAAGGAAAAACAAATGCATCTTAGACATTAGCATATAAAGGAGAAACAAATTTTTCAGGTATATAGATACACATTTTAATGAATATCCTTATCATGATTTAAAAACCTATAGCACTTAGAGGAAAGGACATTTTGATATGAAAAAATATTTTATTTTCTACAAAACAATATAAATAAATATTTTCAAAACAAAGAATTTTAACGATTAATAAAAGCATTTTTACCCAACAACACTACTTCCTTTTATTGTTGTATCTTTTCTGAGTTAAATTCCAAACCTGGATAGGGAGCCCATATTCTAGTTCTGCAGATGTTTTTAAGTGCTATGGAGATCTGCTGTAAGTCTGTCAGTGACTAAATCAAATTTGTCCATAAGCAAAGCTATGACTATTATACTAAGTGACAGAGCAAGTTGTATGTTTAGAATCTGACTCAGACTTTCCGGCATCATAACACCTCTGTGACTGACCGACACATCATTTCCAGGGTCACCAATAAGGCCTCAGTATGCACTCCAGGATGCACACTTAGACTCCCAGGCAGTTCCTTAAGAACATCTGGGAGCTTCTTTAATGCTTTTATGTTTCTAGCATAAAGATCCAGTAACCAGTCAGTATGTCCACTGGTGCCTTCTGTGTCACTATTACATGCCATAAGCAACTCACTTAGATGAGCCAACCCTTTGAAAGCTAGGGTGAATTCTGAAGATAAATCAAATATTGAACAAAAACTAAGCAACATCCTACTAAGTAAAAATGAACCAAATTCAAGCTGCTGGTGATAAAAATGTTTCTGTGTCTGAGCATGAAAGTTGTCCACTGTATCGTCTATATTGGTAATGGCAAATAGTTCTTCCCTGTCTTTTGGTGACAGCACATAATCCAAGGGCAATTCCCCCTTAGAGTTCCTCTGTTGTAAAAGCTCTGGGCCTGTGAAAAAGAAAATATAAAATGTTAAGAGTAAAACATTTTTATTTTGGCAGGTTTACAGCTTTTTTTTTTCCCCTCCTTTTCCCCACAAAGCTTACAGGGCTCTCCTTTTTTTTTTTTT
>LOJH01019364.1:426-12099 GCA_001685095.1 Ellobius talpinus | reverse complement strand
TCTCTCTCTCTCTCTCTCTCTCTCTCTCTCTCTCTTTCTCTCTTTCTTCCCCCTCCCCCATTTGTTTGTTTTGGTTTTCGAGACAGGGATTCTCTGTGCAACAGTTCTGGGTGACCTGGATCTTGTTTTGTGGATCAGATGGGATGGCCCAGTCTCAGTTGCCTTTATTTGCTGTTTTGATTTTGTAATCAACAAAACCGCTTTTTTTTCTACTGTGGTCAGATGCTCAAGAGGCTGAGGCAGGAGGTCTTGTGAGCCCAGGGGTTCAAGTCCACCCTGTATAATAGAACGAGACTTTGTCTCAGATCATGGGAGTGGGGCTGCGGACGCCACAGAGGCCGACCTGCCTAGAGTTGATGAATCAATGTGAGGGCCCAGGGGCGTGACTTGGTGCATGCTGGGCCCAGGACTACAGGGGAAACAATGGCTTTGATTTGGGGCATGAAAGAGCCCTATTAGCATTTGGTACTTCTTCCCACTCTTCTGTGGGCTCACAGTGACACACAGCACACACTGGAGAGTACCACTTAGTCGTGGCACCCATGTAATCACCTTCCAAGGCCATCCCCTCCACGAGCTTCCTGTGCCATGCCAGTTTTGGCCACAAAAGGGTGAGTTGGTCTGAGTGTTTCCTGGTGTGTCCCCTCAGGGATCCAAGGTGGGCAAGCTGACCCTCAAGACCACGGAGATGGAGACCATCTATGACTTGGGCACCAAGATGATCGAGTCTCTGACCAAGGACAAGGTCCAGGCCGGGTGAGCCTTTGCAACCATGAAGGTGGCTGGGGCAGTGAGAGTCCTCTCTTTTGTTTTATTCTCCAAAACAGCTTCTCTGTAGCCCTGGCTGTCCTGGAACTCACTTTGTAGACCAGGCTGGCCTTGAACTCACAGAGATCCTCCTGCCTCTACCTCCTAAGTGCTGAGATCAGAGATGCTCCCATCCCTGACCCTCTGCTGAGTGCTAGAACTCTCACTGTGTCCCGTTGCCCCGCAGGGATGTAATCACGATTGACAAGGCCACAGGCAAGATTTCCAAGCTGGGCCGCTCTTTCACACGCGCTCGAGACTATGATGCCATGGGCTCCCAGGTACTTGGCTGACCCTGACCTGGCAATGGGATGTTTCTATGTCTTTTGTTACATCGTGAGGTCTGGATGCTGCGTTACCTCTGGTGTACGGCCCCTGGTGCCCATGCCCTTGCTGCCCTCACACTTGTCCTCGGCCCCACAGACCAAGTTTGTGCAGTGCCCGGATGGGGAGCTGCAGAAGCGCAAGGAGGTGGTTCACACTGTGTCCCTCCATGAGATTGATGTCATCAACTCCCGTACTCAGGGCTTCCTGGCCCTCTTCTCAGGTCAGCTGTCCCTCCCCATTAGTCCCCAGCACCGTGACTGCGCCCATCTTCTGGTGTGCCCCCTTCTTTCTCTTCCCTTGGTGCCACCCATCCCCTGGTCTTTGTACCCCTCTCCTGGCAACTGCCACCTCCTTAGTCTGTCTTCCCAGACCTACCGTCTGCCTTCTGTTCTCCTTTTGAATTTATCCTTTCGTGCCTGGCCCTGAGTTTTTCCTCAGGTTCCTGCCTTCTGTCCTTTGTGGGGCGTTCCAGGGTCCTGGCCCAGCTCTGTAGCACTACAGCTCCACTCTGGCATTCAACGAAGGTCTTTGCCACCTCTGGGCCTCAACCCAGCCCCTAGATCCACTGATGCCCCCTGTCTCTGGCAGGAGACACAGGGGAGATCAAGTCAGAAGTCCGAGAACAGATCAATGCCAAGGTGGCTGAGTGGAGAGAGGAGGGCAAGGCGGAGATCATCCCTGGGGTGAGTGACTGGGCTGAGGTGGGCGGGTCTGGCCTGGGTACGCGGTCTCCACCCTGATCGTGATCTGTGTCCCACTGCCTTCCAGGTCCTGTTCATCGATGAGGTCCACATGCTGGATATTGAGAGTTTCTCCTTCCTCAACCGGGCCCTGGAGAGTGACATGGCCCCTGTCCTCATCATGGCCACCAATCGAGGCATTACCCGGTGAGCAGCTTTAGACCTTTCTGGGTGAAGGTGCACTCTGGCCCAGGGGGTGATGGTAGCCTGAGTGCCATGGTTGGTACGCCAGCACCTCCTCACCAAGCTTGCCTTCAACGTTGTCCCTAGTCCTGGGCAGGTTCAAAATCTGTTCAAACTTGCAGTTCAGAACTGTTGGCCAAGGCACCCAGAGACACCCCAGGAAACCACCCTAAGCTGAGCACAGGGCATCTGTTAGGCACGTCACAAACTGCGGTGACTCATCAAGTCACTCACCCAGACACTTTGTCACCTGAACCCAACGATACTGTGACGTGCTGGGCATGGGGTCACCCACTCCACCAGTGGGCTAGCACTGTGTAGACTGGGACAGAGGACCTGAGTGTGGAGAACCAAGGAGGGACAGGGCTCAGGGTGCAAGGCTCCCTCTAGTGGTGGCTCATGAGCTTCGCCGAGCACATCACCCTGTCTCATGTTTTACTGTCGCATCCCCCTTTTTGGTTGTTTTTGAAGTTTGTGTGTAGTCGGGGGATGTAGAGGTGCGGATTCAGCTGTGGGCAGAGCTGTAGACCCTGCAGCTGGCCTTAGAAGAGGTTATGAGCTACCCAGTGTGGGTACTGGGAACCTACCTGGGTCTTCTGCAGGAACACTATGTGTTAACTATCTCCTCAACCCCTTTCTCTTTTCTGATGTATTTTTATGTGTGTGTCTCTTTATATGTGCGCATGCATGTGGTCCCCACAGATGCCACAAGAGTGCATCATAGCCCTGGAACTGGAGTTAGATGTGGCTGTGAGGAAGGCAGAGGGCAGACATCACTGACAGGCCGTGGCTGACAGCCTCGTCTGCTCTGCTCTGCTCTGCACTCCCGCTTCACAGATGGCTAGCAAAACCCATCGGCTTTCCCAAGGCAGCTTTAGCTCAGGGCACGGGGGAGCCAGTCCTGAGGTCTGCACTGGCTGAGGGAGGGTCCAACCCCTTTGTCACCTGATGTTCACCTGCAATCCCTATTCCACGTGTTGACCTCTCTCCTAGTCTGGAAAGTGCAGGGATGGTAGGTTGGAGTCCGGCAGCTGTCCTGAGCCACCTCCCGAGAACAGCACTGTAGCTGTGGCTAAGCTGCCTGTGACTGAAACGATTTGTTATGGGTCCCATTTCCCACCAAGAATCTCCTGTGCAGCAGGGGATAGGACAGCCACTAGCAGCACCGCTGGGGAGGACTTGCTTATAGGTGATAAGAGCCTGTGCTCATATAGTTATTCAGCTCCCCAAGTGGGCTGTGACGGCCAGCATGGCTTCCCGGAACATCCATTAACTGTGCTCCCTGACCCCCAGGATCCGAGGCACCAGCTACCAAAGTCCTCATGGCATCCCCATTGACCTGCTAGACCGCCTGCTCATTGTCTCAACGTCCCCCTACAGTGAGAAGGACACCAAGCAGATTCTGCGTATCCGGTGGGCCACCCCAGCCCCTTTATGGGTACACTGAGATTGGATGGGAGGGATTTGTCCAGGCCTCTGTATCTGGGACACCAGTGTGGCATCCTACCAGTGGGAAGCACCCTGGGGTGGTGCCTCTGTGTTTCTGAGGCCTGTGTCACGGGTGCTCTGGGCATGGATGGGGTGCTCTGGGATGGGCAGAGTGGATCTGCCATTCTGCCTGGCTGAGGCGTGCCTGCCCACAGCTGTGAGGAGGAGGATGTGGAGATGAGTGAAGATGCCTACACAGTTCTGACCCGCATTGGGCTGGAGACCTCCTTGCGCTACGCCATCCAGCTCATCACAGCGGCCAGCCTGGTGTGCCGTAAAAGAAAGGTAAGCCAGCATGTTAGCTCGGAGGACTAGAGAGATGGCCCTGGGATGACACATGGGTATTCAGTGGGGACTAAGAACCACAGCGATCTTAGAGGAAAAGGCTGTGGAGGAGGGGGGCTCGGACCCATGACCCCATGCTGACATGACCCATCTGTCCCCAGGGCACAGAAGTGCAGGTGGATGACATCAAACGCGTATACTCCCTCTTCCTGGATGAATCCCGCTCCACACAGTACATGAAGGAATACCAAGATGCCTTCCTCTTCAACGAGCTCAGTGAGTAGCCCACTCGGGCTGCTGCCACTGTGGGAGGGGGCTACATGGGAGCACCCTGGACCTTCACTTGTGCTTGGCTCCCCCTCTCCACAGAAGGCGAAAAAATGGACACCTCCTGAGCTGGCACTCTGCCCCAGCCCTGCCCACCTCGTTTTCTACAGATTCTGGCGCTGACTTTGTATAAAATGGTTGGAAACTGGAGCCCTGCTGTGTGTCTTCAAAGCCCACAGACACCCAAGTGCAATTGTAAAGCCTTTATTGGGAGGGATGATTGAAACACTTGCCAGCTCCTTGAGATAGAGAAGTTAGGGGGTGGGCCTCAGAGGAGGAGGAGGCCAGGGAGGTGGGGGAGGTCACAGGCCAACGGTTGAGGCTTGGGACCCCCACAGTCATAGTTTCTGAGACGGCAGGGCCCACAGCGGCAGCTGAGGGCCACAGGGAAGGAGACCACGGGGTCCACACCAGGTGGGCAGCCAGGCAGGCGCACAGACTCAAAGCGCAGCTCATGGTAGGTGCACACAGACTGGGGCGCAGGCACCAGGGCAACCGGCAGTACTCGCGCCTGGAGCCCCGGAGAAAAGAGTCATGAATGCTCCCGTACCCTGACCGGGCTCAGTGTCCACCTGATTTTCCAAACCCCCACAGTAGCTGTGACCCCTGCCCAGGTGCCATCCCCTTTTGCCCCACTGCCACCACCCGTCTTGGGTCTAGCTGAGGTGATGGTGCTTTGTGAGAGAAGTGAGGTCCCAGCCCATTTGGCGAGCTCACCATGCTAGGACAGTAGCCGGCACAGATGCTGGTGGTGATGGTGATGCAGACGGGGCAGGCCTCGTTCTCTGCAGCCAGGGTTGCGTTGATAGGCTGGCACAGTGGCCTCAGGGGGCCCCTGGAGGCCCACACTGCACTCCGGCTCAGCAGCAGCCACAGCAACAGCCCCTGGGACATAGCCAGTGACTCAGTCTAGCCCTGGGTTTGCCATCCCAGCCAGGCTCTGGACCCACTCAGTATAATATTGATCCTGGCCTTCAGGACCCACCATCAAATCCATTTCTGTCCTTCTTGGAGTCCACCAGTCAGGACACCCCCGCCCCCCACAGGTCACAGGACTTTCCATCTGTGCCAGTTAGGGTCTGGTGGAATTGGGAGATGCCCAGGGCCCTATACTCTTACCTGGAGCCTCTCCATTCTTGATGCCTTCCCTACCTTGGTCACCTAACTTTATACCTGCGGGTTGTGGGGGTGGCAAGGCCACCAAGCAGCGACTGTAGGCTTGGGTAACCTAGACACTAATCTCTTTGGGGGCGAGAGACAGACAAGGTCAGGGAAGTGAGGGACCAGCAGTGATTGGCCTCACACCCCAGGTGTCTGAGCCTATCCAATGTTGGGAGTGCAGGAAGGACCCTTGGGCCCTTCACCCCCATCACAGGAGAAAAAGGTGAACTCTGCAGGCTGCTGGCTGGGTCCCTCGGTGCAGCCTTATAAAAAGGAACGGCTTCGGCATTAGGTTCCTCCTGTGCCAAGTGGGCCTCCAAATTTATTGTATCCAGACACTTCCAACCAGAAGTGGAGCAACCGCCCCTCACCCGACTCCCTAATCAGGATGCGTGGATCCAGACGTGCGTGTGATTTCAGCTATAAAACTTGATTACTAAGCTCCGCATGGAGGAGGCTTTCCTGCAAGCGTGGGGTATGGCCAACCCACCCATAAATCCGATGCTGGAGTGTATATCTGCCTGTGGGTGAGGCTCACATGCTCACACCAGCTCTGCCCTGGCACTCCCATAGCAGGAGTTCTCGGTGCAGTAGGCCTTGGGCACACTGTGGATGCCAGGCACTGGCTTCGGGTGGTGGCCTCCCCAAGGTGCCTCTAGTGGGAAAAAGCGGTCCAGCCTGCGGAACAGGTGCACTGAGGGCCTGTAGGACTCCTGGGCCAAAGGCAGGACCCCCAGGTATGGCACAGCTGGTGGTACTGGGCGTGCACGGGCTAGCCCTTCCTTCGGCGGACCGCCATGATGGAAAGCCTGTGGCTTCTTCGGACAGCTCCAGCAAGTCACTGTTTTCTGGCCAGGATATCCAGACAGCTCTTTCCTGGGGGAGGGGTCAGCAAGTGAGTAGACCCAGGTGCAGCAGAGTTCAGATTCCAGGGCCTGGAAATTGCTCTTGCTACCTTGGAGGAGGCTCTGGATCCTGAGCTGAAGAGCTCAGCTTGGGTCAGTACTGAGGTCCCTGTCTTTGCAGGTGGAACTGCTGAGGGGCTGTGCCTACACCGGCACCTGAGGAGCATAGGCTCACCTTGAGAAGTCATATGCAGAGGTTGTCAGATAGGGCTGGAGGCGGTCCACCCATCTTGCTCACTGTAAAGGGCTGGCCAGCCAGCTCTGGGTTCCTTTTCCAGGGGATGAGGGCCTGAGGAGGATTGGGAAAAGAAGTGGACAAGAAAGTTATTGAGTGTACCCTATTAAAGCCCTCCCACTAGACTTTGTGCCTCAAATCAAGGTCCTTGGGAGCACTGCACCCAAACTCAAGCTGCAGCCACACTCTTCCCAGTCCCCTCCTAGTCTAAGCAGTTACTGGCATCGGACGTTCAGTGCATCTGGATAACAACCCCACCTACTGATTCATCTCCCAGGAAACCTAACTTCATCTGCTAACTTGACCCTGTCAGAATATTCTAGTCCAGGTCTGAGGAGTATCTACTTAGCTTAGTTCATTGCACCAGCACCCTACAGCCTCAGAAGCAAAATTGAGCGTGCCTCCGGGCTCCATCCCCAGAGTTCAAGCTAACCCAATGCCTTTTAGCTGCACCCTCAAATGCAAGCTTCCTCCAGCCCAGTGATTGTCAGGACCCTAACCCTCTGGGCAGCCCAGGCTCCTTCCTGCCGTGCCCAAACCCACTCTACCTGGAAAGGGCCCCCGCGGTGGTGGTCAGCGAGCTCCAGGGGTTGGGTCTCCGCAAAGAGAGGGGCACTCTGGTCCAGACCTGGACAGCCCGTGTACTGTGCCTTCATCTCGCTGATCTGGTATTTTGTGTTCAGGGGGACACCCCAACCCTGGTGGCTTCTTAGCTACAAGAAGGCGATCCAAAGACTCAAGATGAGGAAGCAGGGACTCCAGTGTCTCCAGCTCTCCATCCCACACACTGCAAGGCTCCAGAACCCTACCTTCTCTGCCAAAGACTTGATCCCTAGTGACCGCCCAGGGTCTTCATGCTCTGCTGCCTTGGGCAGAGCACAGGGCCCACTGTGAGTCTTGGCCGTGTATGTCGAGCCCGAGGTGGTTTCCCATCTGCTGATGACTTCGTCAAAAGCCCAGATGCGCCGGTCGTGCTTCATGGCTGCCGGCAGGGGTGCCACGACCGTAGACTGGGGAAAGTGCATAGTTCAGTCAAAAGACCCAAGGAGCCTTCCCCTTTCCTTCCTCCAGCTCCTGGTGTGCAGGCTCCCAGGCCTCGCCTCCTTTAAGACAAGAGTCTAACCCTAGTCTTCTTTCCTCCCAGCACACAGGTTTGTCAGCTGCCCCCTTTTTGTCTTGCCCTCCGTCCGGGGGCTTCTCACCTGCAGAGTGGGCGGAGGAAAGGGTGCTGGTGGGATCCTGTGGTGGGCGACCCCGCTGCTGGTGAGATGCCAGCTGGGCCAGGTTCCAGGAACCTCAGTTTCAGAAATGGGGGACCTAGGGGGCCCATATCGCAGAGCTAGGGTCCGGCCTGCCATGGTTCTCACCCTCTCCGAAGCCAAGAAGCCGCTTGTGGTGTGGCCGTTGCCCCTCGTAACAGAACCCGCCCACCCTGAGCCCAGCCAATGGCTTGGGGAGGGTTCGGGGAACCCAGACCAGGACTTTGAAAGAAGATGGAGAAGACCCTAAGAAAGATGGGCACAGAAACAGATACGTGAAGAAGGGTGGAGACTTCAAGAGACGAGGAGAAAGGAAACAGGAGGTCAGTGGAGGGGCACTGCAGACTCGAAGACAGGCTGACTCAGGGGGTGGGGAACTAAACGCCCCTTTCCTGCAGGGCCCCTGGCCCAAGGGCTGCCTCCTCGACTGCCAGGCCTGCCCGCCTCAGGGTAACAGTTTCCAGACAGCTCTTTTCCATGAAGGCTGAAGGGCCAGCGTCCCCAGTCATGCCTGCCTTTCATTTGGCTGAAAACTTCCACCTGGGTATGGGGGCGGGGGACCGAGGGAAAGAAATACACCGGGAAACACTTAGAAAAGAAAGGGGGGCTCCACCCACAGAAAAGAGATAGGAAGTCAGACTTAGAGGGTGGGAACAGGGCCACCCTCAACATCAGGGGCAGATTCTGCCCTGCTAGTGGTCCAGGCTCACTCAGGTTGGGAGAAGCTGGCCTCCAAAGAATATGTTTATACACCCTAGGCCTGTTGGCTCGAACACTGAGGATGTTGAGTCTAGCCTGGTCTACTATGGAGAGCCCCTGTCTTCCAGGTGTCCCAACACTGGAGATGAGGTGGGGTGTGGGAGAGGGATCAGCCATTACGAGCACTTGCTCTTGCATAGGACTCGGCCAGGTTCAGTTCCCAGCACCCACATGGTGCCTCACAAGCAGCTGTAACTCCAGGTACTCTTCTCTGACAGCATCATGGTATACATCGTACATGAAGGTAAAACATTCAATACACAGAAAGTTAATACACAGAAAGTTAAAGAACTCTTGCTAGGCAGTGGTGGTGCACACCTTTAATCCCAGCACTCGGGAGGATCTCTGTGAGTTCTAAGACAGTCTGGTCTACAGAGTGAGTTCCAGGACATGTTCCAAAGCTACACAGAGAAACCCTGTCTCGAAAAGCTTTAAAAAAAATTACGGTCATCCTCAGCAACATATTCTAGTTCTAGGCCAGTCTGAGCTTCCTGAGAACCTGTCCCAGAACATTAAAAGAAAAAAAAAAAACAAAAAAACCCCGGTGTGTCTGGGGGGTGTGGTCCAGTTGATGGTTTGCAGGAAGTCCTGGGTTCCAACCCCAGCACTGCATAAGTTGGGAGTGGGAGTAGGAGATACAAAGCTCAACACTTCCTAAGTTCGAGGCCATCCTGAGCTGCCTGAGACCCTGACTCCAAAATCAAAACTAAACAAAAAAAAGTTGGGTCAGCCTTGGCCAGGTCAGGCTCCCAGTGCTTCAAGGCCTTTCACTGACCGCGTCCGCAGGTTCTGGGGCCCACCTGGCCCATCCCCCCATTCCCCGCCTCTGCCAGTCTGTGTAGACCAGGCTGCCCTGGAACCGGAGGCAGTCCTCTGTCTGCAGTCTCTCAGGTATTAGGATTACAGGCGTGTATCATGATGAAGCCCCACTCCTCAGCAGACAAGGCCGGCCTTGAACTCCCAAGTGCTGGAATCGCAGATGCCCTCCACTGTGGTACTCAGGATAGAGCCCAGGACCTGATGCCCGCTAGGCAAACAGCCTGCCAACTGAGGCACAGCCCTGTTTACATCACTTTTTCACATGTCCCTTTCCCTCTTGCCAGGGTGGGCCAGGGTCCTCTGGTATTGGAATGGTCAGCAGAGTGATGTCTTAGGTCTAATAAACAGTAGGTCGCAAACATTGGCTATTATGATTACTGTCAAGTTCCTCCAGGAGAACTTCTATTCATCTCTTAAAACTGTTTGGTTTCATCAAACATTCCACGTAGACTGAGCTCGCAAATGGGATTTGATTTTTTCAGTTCTCAATCAGAAGGCACAGTTGAGCAGCCGGGTTGCCTCTGAGGTAGGACCTTTAGAGTCCAGCTCCTTTTTCCTCAAGCTGGGGCCCTCAGGCCCGGCCTGTTCGGCTGAGAAGTGTGCAAACGCAAGCTGTGTCGATCCGAATCCAGCGCCAGCCCACGCGGCCCTGGGAGTCTGCAGTCAACGCCCTCACATAGGACTGCTTGGCCTTGCATTCTGAGAGCCAGTGCCTCCGATCCACACCGCGACAACCTCCTCCGCCCACACCCGGGCCACCTTCCCCAGCGCTTTCGGCCTTGCAGCGCGTCTCGAAGAAGTACTGACGCAGGGGACTGCCACCTGCTGCAGGCACCTCGCCCAGCACCTCCACCTCGCGCCCACGCAAGTCCACAGCCGTCCGCCGGTCCGTCACCCAGCCACTCACTGCGTCGCACACGGCTAGCTCACCCCGGCGGCTCGCGGGCGCAGTCTCACTCACTCCACGCCGGCTGCGGTTGGCTGGAGTCCCTACCGGCTCCTCATAGGCTCCAGCCTCCAGCAGGAAGAGGAGAGGGGGCCCAGAAGGGGCGCCCCTTGACAGGGCCACACGGGGAGACAGGAGGTCCCACTCAGGGGCCAGAAATGGGGGCAAGGTGGAGGGTGGGGATTGGGCCTCCATGGGGATGCTGGGGAGTAGGAAAAGGAAAAGGATGAGAGAGGAGTGCCGAGGGAGCATGGCTTGCACACCTGAAAATGGAGAAAGGCTGTCCTTAGAGTAGAAGGAAGACACCTGGGTAATAGAAGTCAGGGTCCTTCTACCTCCCCCCAGAACGGCATGGCAGACTGTGGGAGGACCTTAGGGGTCCCCTGTGTTCTAGAACTTGGGGAATGCTTAACTTTTGGATTAATAACTCTTCAGTTCATGTTAATGAGAAGCCGAAGCTGGACGTGGTGATGCACACCTGTCACCTCAGCACCGGGAGGCAGAGGCAGGAAGACGGCCGTTTACACGGGGAGTTCCATGCCAGCCAGGGCTGTATAGTCAAAAAAAAGGAGAAATGATTTCTTTTCGGTCACACAGCCAGCAAGTGGCATGGGTAAGATTTGGATTCTGAGCAGTGCCATTTGGGTCTCATGTCCTATAACCCAGAGGAACACCTGAGTCCTGCCACTTTTATGGCCTTGACTGTGGGACCGACCCAGGTGCTGGGAAATGCTGCGAGGGAGATGGAGAGATTTGAACGTTCTAGAAGCTGCGCCGGGACTGGAAAGCAGCAGGTGAATGAATACCAGACCTGTCAGCAGCACCTCCACCTCCTCCCTCTGGGGCTGGGGGCCCCCAGGCTCTGTGGGGCCCCTGTGTAGGATACAGGTAGTCTCCTCCCTGACATCTCAGGAGAGGGAGGGGGCAACCACCTGTGGGAGGAACAAAGCCGGTTACATAGGCGGATGGGGGAAGGGCACGACCCCCCATAAAAAGCTACCCTTTCCAGAGTCTTTGACAGTCCAGGGTACCCTGGAATAGAGGCCCCGCCCAAATCCAGAGGCCCCTTCCCGGAGCAGGTGACAGCTCTGGAGGGATGGGAAGCAGATGGGGGGAGCAGAAAGGAGGGGCAGGTGAGGCAAATGGAAGACATTACGTCCCCTCCTCCCATTCCTCCACCGGAGGTACCGGGGCGGGGGGNGGGTCCCTGCCGGCCCACGCTCAGGGCTCTGGGTCCCTGAGGCTGCTTCCTGGAATGTTCGCTCCTCGCAGGACAGGCCAGGGCCCGCCCAAGACTCCGACTGTGCATACCTGGAGTGTCTGGCTGGCCAGGCTCCGAGGTGGGGGAATGGGAAGTGTGGAGTGTGAACAGGGGCAGAGGTTGACCACACCAACACAGCGAGTGCGGGTACCCGCTGCCTCCTCCCTCAGA
>LOJH01019362.1:0-21263 GCA_001685095.1 Ellobius talpinus | reverse complement strand
GATTACTAGATATGGGTTAAGCAAGATGTGAGAGTTAGCTAAGAAGAGGCTACAGGCCTTAGTAGCCCAGAACATAGTAGCAAAGACTGAAAAACAGGATTGCATCAGATTTAAAGAAACAAAACCCTCACAACAAAAGAGAGAGAAGAGACAGTCTAGACAATGGGAGGACTCTATCCAATAGAGGGTTAGTATGCTGTATACATAGAGATCTCAAAAAGTAAACACTAGGGACCTAGAGAGATGGCTCAACAGCTAAACACGCTCACTGCTCTTACGGAGATCTTGGGCTTGAGATCCCAGTTCCCAAATGTGGGCTCACGACTTTCCGTAACTTCAGTTCCAGGGGACCCAATGTTCTTTCCTGGCCTCTCCTAGTGCTGCACAGACTTATTTACATAAAAGCAAAGCAGTCATATACGTTAAAAAATATCTTAAAAATAGACACCAAATGAACAAAGAGTCCAACGAATTATGATCAAATTAACATTAGGTGCTTATCAAATGCAAAAACACAAATGGTCAATAAATAACTGAAAAACTGTCCCACATCTTGAACTATTAGGAAATGCAAATAAATAATACATTGAGATTCTGTCTACTGTCAGTGAAAATAGTTACCAAAAAAAAAGAAACTGCAAATGTTGGTAGGGATGTGAGGAAAGGGGATGCGTAGTTTGGATAGGGGTATAAAATAGTATAGGCACTGTGGATAACTACTGTATGATTTATCTATCTATCACTTGTGAGTATACACTCCAAGGAATCAGTCAGCATATTTAAAGGGAAAACTCCAAACCTATGTACATTGGATCATTATTCAAAATAGCCAAGATATGGACTCAACCTAGGTGCCTGTTAGTGGATGGATGAATACAAAACACATGGCGTGTATACGCCAAGTTGTTTTATGTAATAAAGAATAAAATTGTCATTGCAGAAAAATGAAAGAAACGAGAGCTCACTACATTCCCTGAGAAAAGCTGGCCTCAGAGAGATGTGCGCAGCTTGTCTTCTCTCATATGTGCGATTTAGTTGGCAAAGATCTGAAAATAAGAGGGAGATCATCAGGGGCTATGGAAAGGGAACAGGTGGGGAAAGTAGAAGGGTCCCACCAATGTGTTAAAGTAGGGTGGATATAATCACATGATGTTATGTTTATACGTGGACACTTCGTGCAATGATGTGCTAATTAAAACACAAGAAAACTCCCACAATCTAAGATACTTCCTTATAAGAAGCACTCACTACAGTTGCTTTTCAGGGTGTCAGACCTCCTGGGCTTCTCTGTAACTGTTCTTTTTCTCCAATACTCCCACCCCAAACAACACAAAACAAACAAAATTATAATGCTGAGCTAGGCCTGGTAGCTCATGTAATCCCAGTGCTTGGGAGCAGGAGGATGAGAAATTTAAGGCTAGCCTCAGCTCAATGAAGAGTTCAAGACCGTACTGAGCTATATTGCCTCAAAAGTCAGGAAAACAGTCCTCCAGAATCCCACAGGGTTTATTGTAAGGTTACAAAATAATTTGTTGTTTCTTTAGTCTAAAGGGCAGGGGAAAGAGATGAGGCAGCCAGGCTTTATTTCTGAGTTTAATAATTGGCGAAAGACAAATAGGCACTTTGTGTAAGAGAAAATACACAGGAAATGTTAAGCAGTTTAGTACTGTAAGCAAAAGTGGGTGACTAACTGAGTTTTTGAGATTCTTAGAGAAACTAATCTCCGGAAATTCATTCCTTCTGTTGTTATTATTTTTTAAATCACCAAACAATAATCATGTGGTTTCTTGCACATTGCTTTGATTTATTTTCATCCTGAACTTGTGATATCCAATCTTGATAGTTATTTTGAGTAACTTACCAAGGCATGCTCACCTCACAGAGGAGATGGTGGGAACTGGTATCAGAACTTCTATCTCTTGGGCCCCCATGGGTATCTAGTTCTTCATATTCCATGATGACTTGGCTGAATCACATATCGGCCTCTGCTTGTCAACTGTGGCATCATTAATGACAGCATTTTAATGCTCATTTGCATACTTTCCAAATTTTTGTATGTAGATTAGTGGTGTTTAAAAGTGGCGGAAGCCAAATTTCTCTTATTATGGAATGCCCTCTTGACATTAGAAGAATTAAATGTGAGGAATTTAAAACTGATTGGTATGACTGTTTTGTGGAATACATCTAGCACATGTTTGGATGTGTCTCCTCCAAAACTCTGGTATTGAAGTAGTGTTGATGGTGTTGGGAAGCAGAGCCATGAAGGGATGGTTAGGTTTTGAGGACTGCCTCTCATGAGGTGGAATTATGGACCCCCCACAGAGGCCTCTCTCCGTGCTCTGCTCACTTGGTCCTCTATTGCCTCACCCCCTGAAGACACAGCATGTCTCTCTTCTGAGGATGCAGCCACGGGGTGGGGGGGACATCTTGCAAGCCGAGAATATGGTCTACTGAATCTGCCAGTGCCTTAGTCATGGACTTGCAGCATCTTTCAGAAAGCTATTACCTTTCTGTTTATTATAAATTGCTCCGAATCAGGTAGTTTGTTATAGCAGCTTAGACTAGGAATACAGCTGTAAAAACACTTGCTGTTCTCATTGGTTTTTGTCAACTGGAGATAGACTAGAGTCATCAAAGAAGAGGATACCTCAATTGAAGAATTACTTCTATTAGACAGGCCAATAAGCATGTCTGTGGATGTTCTGCGGATTAACAACTCATAGGGGTCGCTAGTGTATTGTGGGCAGTGGCCCTGGGCTGTAAGCAAGCCGAATTAGTCATGGAAAGTGAGGCAGTGAGCAGTAACCCCTACAGTCTCTCCTTCAGTCCTTGCTTTTAGGTTCCTGCCTTGAGTTTCTCTCTTGACTCATATTGAAGATGGATTATAACCTACACCCAAGTAAATCCCTTCCTCCCCAAGTGGCTTTTAATCAATGTTTTAGTACAACAGAGAAGCAAAGTAGACTGGCGTTTTAAAAACAGTTGAACAACAGATCTGTAAAACTTTATACTATACAGTGAATAGATTAAGAGATCATTCACCTAGTCCAAACCCATAATCTTGTCATTTTTTATATAGTCCCAGAATTTGGCAACAGCATAATTAATTTTAAAGCATTCAAAAACTTTCCTTTAAAATGTTTATGTGGTATTCAGGTGCATCTGGCCTGTTTTCGGTTTGGGGCTACAAAGAGAAGAGTTTCAAAGTATGGGCAATTATAACAAAATCTTTCAATTAGTGTCAGAGCTGGGTTTGCCAGTCTTTCATCACAGTGCGATTGTTTCTCAGACCTTTCAAGACAGTTTCTGCCGCTTGGCTGGACAGGTTTCCTGTCAGGAGTGCCTGTGTGGACACGCGGCTCTTTTCGTGCTGTTGGATCTCTTCTTCTGCTTGGAGCTCAGTCGGGAAGGAGACGCGGGTACTGTCTGAGTTTTGCACAGTGTGGTGAGAAGATAAGTGTGTAAGCGACCCTTAAATACAGGCTAAATTTATGCCTTGTATTATCGGATCCGCAATAGATAATGAGCAGAAAATGTTAATGTGAAGTTTGCTTTGCAGCTGGCACGGGAGCTGAGTTTGTAACCTCTGGGGTCGAGGATGTAACTCAATAGAGTGTCTTGCATTCCTGAAACTCTGGGTTCAGTCCTCAGCACTACATACAGGAATGGTGGTGAATGCTTATAATCCTGCCGTTCCGGAGCTGGAGGAGTGTAGATCAAAAATTAAAGGCCATTGTTACATCTGCACTAAGTCTCAGGGCAGTTTGGGATACAAAAAACTGAAGCCAACCAAACAAGCACAAATCTTGTCTCAAAAAGATTTTTAAAAAGTTATAAAAACTTGAAGCTTCTTTTTCCTAAGCTGGTTTATCCCTTTTGTGACTTGATCTGTCAAGAAAAGTGATTGATTAAATCAAAAGCCTGCTTAAGAAATGAGAAATGAGTCCAGATTAAATCACCGGCCACCACCATTTTAAGTCTCTTACTGCCCAATTTATCTTTCTGTCCTTGGTACATAAGCTAAGTGTTTATCCTGTAGGCCCCATCCTTCTTGTCTTCCTATATCATTTATTATGCACTTATTGTTTTTTGTCCCAGCACTGTTTAATATCCTACTAATATCAATGTAGTTTGGAATCCTTCTTACATTTGAGTTGGCAAAAGATGCCCGTAAATATTTGTCGAATCGAATGCTATTGCAGCTGAGTCCTCTTGGCATCCTGTTGGGCTGTACGAGAGATCCCTTGTTGAAATGCTGCCTTTTGGTATCCAGCAGCATTCCAAGAATCCTGTGTGGGTTCCTCACTTGTTTGTCTCTTTTCTCTTTTGTTTTCAAGGAGGTGCCACACTTCACCAGGCTTTAGCCCTCAGGGCAAGTTGGTTAGAAGTAGTAACTTTGGTCATAACTCAAAGGCCCACTTGAAATCCATCAACTCCAAAATTTTGAATACTGGTAGGGTCAAGTTGGATGATAAAGGAACAACCCCGAAAGGAATCCAGTGGATTGTGAGTCAGTGAAGGTAGTCTGGAAGCATCTGGCATTTTTGTTTGGTATGGAAACATTTGGTGGAGGCTGGACTGAGGATCGGGAGGAGTTCAGCTCTCACTGGGTGGCAGCTGCTTTCTGTGCATCTCTGTGGTTGCTTCCATCTTTTAGAGATGCCATGGAAAATTGTACCATTCTATGGCACAGCGTTCATGTGCGCATCTACTTTAAAGAATGAGAAATTAGCAAAGGATAGGGATTCCTTTTCATGGCTACTTTAGCTTTTCTAGGCTTTCAGCACACAGGAAACATCTTCTGCATAGGAGTGACAGGTCGTCCTGCTGGGTATGTGTGTTGCTGTGGTGACCTTTTTGGAATTAAAGGGGGAGGGAGATAGAAAGATTGCAAATTTTTTTTTTAACTAGGTGTTACTGTTCTTTGAGTCCTAACTGGCATGGTCAGCATGAGTGGATGTATGTATGTAGAACAGAATTAACTGGAATTGCCACCCAGGATTGTGGGACAGTATTTCCAGCGGGTGTGTATGTGCAGCAATCGGAGTTCTCCAGCTGTATTTCTGTCTTAGATTTGCATTGGTTTGGGGGCCTTGGAGTTGGTTATTCTGTTTTGCAGATACTTTATTCTGTGGGCATGTGTGCATGTGTCTTTTAAGATTGTGTTTGTTTGGGAAGTTTTTAAGTGGCTCAAGGAAGCATCCCTGTGACTTCCATTAGATTACTACTTCCTAAGTCCCCTATCCCCAACTCAGCGGCCTGGCCAGCTGAAATCAAGACTCCACAGAGCCTAGTGGCTGTTTTCAGAGCATTTCCTTAAGCAGGAGGTAGCAAGATTTGGAAATTCCCATGTCTCAAACAAATCTGAGACTTAGGGAAGTGCAAAGGTCAGCATTGCTGCCCTAGAGGCCAACCCCTCCCCAGTCATTGGCAACAGACTCTGAAATATTTTTTTTAATATTCTTAATCCTTTGAAAATTTTATACAGTATGTTTTAATCATAACTGTCCCTGCCACCCAACTCTTCCCAGAACCACCCTACATCCCTACCCACATAACTTCCTGTTCTCCTTTTTATTTTTTTCTTTAATCCCATCAAGTTCAGCTTGTGTTGCCCAAGTACTCTAGGGTGTGAGACCTGCATTGGGGTGCGGTCTACAAGACCGGGAGTCACACTGCTGAAGAAAACAGAGGTGGGAATCTGTGCCCTTCTCCCGGTCTCCATGCTGGAATCTTTGTCTGGTTAGAGCTTGTGCAGGCCTTGTCCACGCTGTCACAGCTGCTGGGAGTTCACAGGTGTAGCAGGTCTTCCTTTGTGTCCTGAAAACACTGGTCCATTTTAGTATTCTCCTCCCTCAGTCACATAATCTTTCCATCCCCTTTCCCCCTTTCCACAATAGTTTTTGAGCTTTATGAAGAGGGGTGTGATATTGACACTCCAATTAAGCTGGGTGTGCCCCAGTCTCTATTCTCTGAATGTTGATCAGCTATGGGCCTCCGCTAATTGCTAACTGCTTCAAAAAGAAGTTTCTCTGATGAGGGTTGAGATATGCATTAATTTAAGGGTTTACCGCTAAGTCGTTAGGAATCATGTTAATGCTATGTCCATTTAGCAGAATAGTAGCACTGGCTTTCCCCTAGGGACCATGACCTGTCTAGCCGTAGGTACGTGGCCCTGATGATTGCTAGGTATGGGTTCCATCTCATGGAACAGGCCTTAAATCCAACCAAAAAGCAGTTACTCCCATGACATTTGTGCCTTTATTGCAATAACCGTTGTTATTGGATCTCACTGCATTTGTAACCAGATAAGAATAATAATGCCTTTTCTCCTCTGGGACATAAGTAGCACCTTCCAGCTGTGAGAGCTAGCCAGTGGGGATGAGGCTTCCAGGGCACTGCCAGCTTGGTGAAAGAATTTTATATTTAAAAGGTACCAGCTCTTCACCTATTGTTTCCATCCCCTAAACACACACACACACACACACACACACACACATAAAAAACTCCAAATGGAAATAATGAATTATATTATATGACCACAACACCTGCTTATAGATAATCTTGAACAATGTTAAGATGAGGCAATATGAAATCAGTTAATTTAAGAATATTAAGCTTCAAAATTGTGAGGGATATTGTAGTGATTGTGTTACTTCCCTTCCTCTCTTTATATGTTATTTCTGATGAATGTCAATTTCTTGTATTAATAATCTTTGATATAATTTTTTTATAAATTTTATAAAGATGTTACAAATATTAAAGATTTAGGGGCTTGCAGAAATCCATTTGTGCCTGTTTCATGATCCTCATATTTTCATTAATTTTTCTTTTTAACTTTACTTAATTAGCATGTATTATCTATGTACAAGCACACTAATAGATTTCCGCCAGATGCAGCAATGGCTTCTGTGGACACTTCCCTAATTGATGTGTTCACCCTATTCCTTTACCGCTGTGACCAATCAAGGCTGTTGGTACCCCCTCCTCCCCGCCCCAGGCACTCATCTGATCAAAGTGCTGAGAATAAGGGATTGACGAACGCTCGGCCTTCAACTGGACGTATGCATTAGCCCATCTCCACCTCACCAAGGCCCAGGAAGCATCCCAGAAAAGAGGGCTGTAGGAATTTCAGAGCTAGAGGATGGGGAAGAGCCTCAGGAAAGGCTGCCATCCAGCCCTGACACCGCTGTTGCAGCCACGAACACACAGGTGTGGGTACCTGCATGAGATTGGGCTCTCTGACTTTCTGTGGTGGATGAATGGGTGTTTACTGAGCTAAGGACTGTTGATGGTGCTGGAGGAGGTGTCATCCTCTCTAATGGTGTAACCACGAGGAGACAAAGTGGGAAGAAGAAGGGGTTCCGGAGGAAAAGAAGGATGGAACTGGAGGTTAATGAGGGGGGTCGCATATGATCACAATACATTCTATATATGTATGAAACTTTCAAAAGTAGAGAAAGAGATGGGTGGTGGTATGGGTATGGGCTTGGCTCGTTGGTAAAGGGGGTTATAATCTGGGATAAAGGTGAGTGGCAGAACTCTCCTGTCATTGGTTTGGTTTCCAGGCAAACACATTTCCGTTTAGGCATCTTCTGTGGAGAAAAGTTGATGGGGTTCGGGAGGATTCATCATGAAGCCCAACCCCTAGCCCTGCACTCTATCCTCTGTGCTAAGATCCCATGGAATATTATCTGACTCTTCCTGGAGGAATGAAATTTAAGAGATGCTGCTGGTTCGTGACATGGTGCTTTATGCTTTCCTCTCAGTATGTAGAGAATTGCTAAGTCTTTCCCCATCAGCATCAATTTAAAACAATAACAATCACCATACAGGGCTGCGTCATGGACGCAGAGTCTTGTCTCTTCGACCACTGCGATGGGGCCTGGATCTCAGTTTCTTTTAACTATTTGTTGTCAGATCCATTTTAGCTCATCATTCATCCACTTATTAAAACTTAATGAACTCTAACGAAGTTTAGCCTTACAGATTATAGCCTGAGGCTGTTGCTGACAACATTCCCCACTAGCCATGTAAAATAATGATTAATTCCCTTTTTTAAAATTTATATTTTGCTCAGGTATAGTGAAATGCTCCCCGGGTAACGGGCATATTGTAACTAGGAGTCCACAATTGTTTGGCATGGTTTAGACTCATGAGCCTTGTGTTATTTTTATATAGGGAGGTCCGCCTTGTGAGAATTAGTAACTATAATCTTTATCACAGTATGATATGATGGCTAACATTATCATAAGCACCATAGTTCCATAAAGGTTATGGTATATGCTTTATTTTATATTCTATTTGCTGATGCCTATATTTCATTAGTGTGTATATGTGCATGGTAAGGATATATTAAATTGATAGCTTGCATGAGTTGCTTCTGGTGACTGTTGAACTCCTGCTGTTTTGTTGTTATTTATCTATATTTACTTATTTGTGTGTGCATGCGTGTGTGTGTGTAGAGTATCTGCGTATGGTAAATATATGTGTGCAATTTGGGTACAACACATATGTGGCATATGGGGACATATGAGGATGATGTCAGGAGGCCTGCTCTATCATTTTCTGCCTTATCTTTTTGAGATAGGGTGTCTCACTGAAATGGGAGCTGGACCGGCAGCCATCAGGTCCCAGCCAACCTCCTTGTTTCTCACAGCCCTGGGGTTAATAGCAGATGTGGCCATAGGCAGCTTTTAAATGTGGATGCTGGGATCCACGCGCACGCTTGCAAAGAAAAGTGCTCTTACCCACTGAGCCATCGCTTCAGCCTCTCTTTGGACTTATTAATAACTTGGCCACCTGTGAGTCTATAAACGAAAGCTAGTGTCCTTTACTCATTGATGAAGGAAATGTTACAGACTTGCTATAAATCCTGTGGCGGGGGAGGGGGACTGCCTGAGTACCACACACTCCTGCAGGAACAAAGCTCCCCGACAGGAAGGAGTAGTACCACACCTTGAGCATCTCTCTGGGATATCTGAATCTCTGTCAGCTTGCTGTCTGTTAGTTGTGAGACAGGATTTTGCCATGTAGGCCAGGCAGGTTCTTGTTATATACTTGAAAGAGCCCTCATTTACTCTGTTTCTTCTTCTAGGAAAGATCCCCTACTCTCTCCTTTCCCCTCAAGCTGAAGAAGAGCTCTTCAAAGAGTTTCTCTCTGCTTCCTGGCCCTCCACTCGCTCTCCAACCCCAGCACCTGAATGCTGCACACCTGTTGGGTAGCTCACACTTGGCTCACGGGTTCCCAAACTGCTGCCTGCTGGGTTTTCATGATGTCACACTTAACCTTGCTTTTCATTTGACTAATTTACTACTTAAGTCTTCAGTTTCCTTCTCTTGGTCGCATACACTTTTCCTCGCTGCTGCTTCCTCTCTCCTTCCATCTGTCCTGCCCATGTTCTTTCTTCTCCTCCCATCCACAGTCCTATAAGACCTTTCTGGCTCACTTTTTTTTTTTTTTTAAGATCAGAGCACCAGTGTGGCCAGGTCCTCTCGTCCTCTTGTGACAGGCATTTTTCTTGGCTGCAGATGGCAAAAGTCTCCTCATATGGCAGAAAGAAAATGAAGGAATTCTTGGGGGTCTGTCAATCTCTGCCTTTCCCCGTGTCTGTCACTCACACTGTGTCTCTCCCATATTTGGGATTGATGGAGGATCTCGCCTGTTCTCTACGACTGACCTACAGCCCTCCCATCAGGATCCCCTTCATAAAGGGTGTAATCCTGTACCACACAGTCACATTGCAAGGCCTCATCTGCCACCCCTTTGGAGGTGAAGACCCCTTAGAAATTTGGCGGAGAACACTCATTCATCTAGTGCGTATGAGCAGAAAGATCAAAACCATGACTATCAATGCCTTAGGCATACTGTAGAAAATTAGGAAAAGGGCCACTACAAATAGACATCAGGTGACTTAAGTTACCATGGCAATGTCTGTCTGACTCTTTCCATAGAAGCTCATTTCTGAGATCCCTTGCTTCTTTTCCATCGATCACATACCAATGTGTGCTGAGGGAGTGAGTTCTCCTTTCTTGCCTCTAAAACTGGTGTTTCCCAGTCTTCCCCGCACCCCCGGTCCTTTGCTTTGCTTCCATGAGCAGGCTCATTTTTGCCTTCAGGCTCCAATTCCATCTTAAATAGTCACCTTCATGTTCCTTGGGGCTTGGACGTAGATAGTCAACTGTTAGTTACATATTTCCCTATGGATATAATGTATAACATTTCAAACTCATGGTCCCGACTGTGTTCTTTATCCTTATCTCCTAGTATATAAAATCCCCAAACTTGGTGATTGTGTTTGTCATTTTTATCCCATACCTTTTATCTCTTCTCTACCACTAAATCCTGTTGATTTTACTTTTCTTAATGTTGTTCTTGTATTATACTTTTTTCAGACTCACATGGGCTCTCTCTAGGTTTCCTCTAAAATCTCGCTACTGTCATGGCACCCCACCAAATTCAGAGCAAGGCACTGCCTCTTAGTCACAGTACTAACTGACTGTTCTTAGAAGTGAATAGATTAATTTGCTATTCTTTCTATCTATAGTCCTGGGTGTAATGTCTTGGGCAGAGTGGATGGCTCACCCCTGGGCAGGTGGTTCTGAGTTGTGTAAGAAACCAAATTAAGCAAGCCAGTAAGCAGAATTCCTCTGTGGTCTATGCTTCAGTTTCTCTCTCCATGTTCCGGCCTTGAGCTCCTTCCCTTGTTTTCTTAAATGATGGACTATACTCCATGAGATGAGATGAATCCTTTCCTTTCCAAGTTGCTTTTGGTCAATGCTTGTCATAGTAACACAAAAACAAATTGGATCAAGCGTTTATCATTCTTCACTAAAATCAATCGCCTCTGGATTGTACCCTGGTTCATTTCTTAAAAATGAAATATGAATGAAGCTATTTGTAATTGCTTTAGTTTTTATTGTTCTACAAATATCCACACCCTGACCAAAACAGGAGAAATACTATTATAGGAAGCTCATCTTGGAGCATTTTCTCAACTGTGACCTTTTTTTCATAGATGCTCTGCTACTGTTCATATTCTTATCTCTTAGGTTTTAGTTAAACCTTCAGTTAAATCCTATCATTACAATATGATATTACCTAATAAACAGGTTTAAGACAAAAACTACTTTATTATGGCAAGCCTTCACTGATGGGAGCAGAAGGTTTTAGTCTGCCCGAAAAAGCCACCTCCTTGGAAGCATTCTAAGTGCATTTGGCCAGTATGATTTAAGAAGGGACTGGAGATCACTGGTTCATCTAGACCGTTGACTAAGTGGATGTTGCCTCTAGCATATTTGTTAGACTGATACTAAAAAATGCTGTCTTAGTTAGAGTTTTTATTGCTGTAAAGATCAAGAAAACCATCATTCTACTTTAAACNNTTTTTTTCTAATTGACTTTGGAGCACTTCTCATGGTTGCTCAAATTATTTCTTGGAAAGCCTGATTATTAGTTTGTAGTTGGCCCATTAAACTTAGAAGTTTTCCTTTTGTTCTTTGACAGAAGGGCTCTCTTTCCATTTTGTTAATGTTGAGGAGACAGGATCTGATGTAGCCCAGTCAAGTAGCTACATAACCAAAAATGGCCTTGAACTCATATCCCTCCTGTTTCTACCTGTTAAATATGTTACCACGTTAGATTCACACTGCAGTTTGTGGTCACCGACTTGCTGACCTTGCTTGCTCTGTCCCCTAAACTTCTGCCCAGAGCCTGCTCTTCTTGATCCTCATCTTAGGCAATGAATAAGCTCTTTAAAATGAACTTCAAAGTACCTGTGGTTTATTTGCCTAGAGCCGTTAACTTTGAAAAATAATGCCTCATTTTCAAGAGACCTTTACAGCAGTCTTCCAAGGCCAGAGAGATTAGTACCTTCCAAGACAAAAGGCCTCTTATCCAGTGAGTAACTGTCAGTTAGCTTTACCCAAGAAACACAAGATGTGCATATTCAACCTAGTACATCTCACTATACTTTGTGTTTACATATCATCATTAAGACAAGGAGAACATTACCCAGAGGATCTTAAAATGATGCCTCATGGTTTGACTACAGAAAAGACCTTTTCGTATAATGTGTATATGAGCCGGTAATGCTCATACTTAATGATAAGGTGGATTTATGGTTAAGTAAAAGTAGACTAGTCTCATAGTACACGTAGCTTAAAGAAGAAAGCACAAGTTTACAGTACTGACTATATGGTTTGGTAGACTCCAGAAATTTACATTGTACAGTTGGCAACTACAGCTATTGGGTGTTGCATCTCCTTTTTTAAAAAAAAAAAATTATATCTTAGTCTTCTCTGCTGCGGGACCAGGCCTTACTAACCATACACAGTAATCTGTTAATGCTCCTCCCTGCTCCTATAGGACTTCTAGCTTCATTCTAGGTCTCCCTGAATATATCTATGTCTAAGATACCTGAACCTTCAGAGAGTCTTACCACTGATGCTTGTAGAGCCTGTAACAACCCCAGTTTCATATGTCAAAAGAAGTCATCCAGAGCTCCTGGATTGTCGGCTCTGGTGTAGGGGGAAACAGTTCTTCAGGTCATGCTCTGTAGCCAGCATCCCAAATGTTGTTGCTCATTCACATCCTGTACCATATGGGTGCAGAAACTGGGATATCATTCCAAGATAAGGACACAAATCTAACCATGGTTTCTGTTTCTATCCCTTACCTACCCCACAGTGTGAAAAGAGTATAATACAAACACCACCTTATCCTCAGCATGAACTAAGAAGTAGAAGTCTTTGTGCACTTGGATCCCTATCAAGAGTCCATACTTCTCATTGGTTTCATACTCCTCATGTCGGAGGGAAGTCATAGATGTAAATAAGTCCAGGTAAATTACCTGAAATATGCTATAATGCTCCTATGGTTTTATGCATGATTTTATTACATTTGTATTTATTACTTTACAAGCATATATTAAGTTTCTTTATATGTGTACAATAGAAATATGTCAATAGAAATATACATAAAAATGAGAAACAAATATATTTATGGATGGACAAATCAGATACAGAATAATAATGAACATATATGTGAGTTGTAGATGTATCCAACAATAGGCTATGCATACAGTTGTATTCTTGTAATTCCACCACTAATAGAATATTGAGTGTGTATATTATATGGGAGTGGGTTGGGAAGTTGCATGTATATGAAGCAGACACTAGTGTAATATTGGAAATATCTGAAACAAGTTTTATGTGTAGGTCGGTATTAAGTGTAATAGAATAGAAATCACATATAGAATAACATACATATATGTATGTGTGCATCTGACTTAGAATAGCAGGGGAAAGGTGGGGTAATAAAGCTTAGTGTTAATTCAAGATGTAATTTTTTTACCTATGTGGCTTTGTAATTTGTTAGGAACCACTCAACTATTGTAGGTTTTATTAGTAAAAGGTGAAATTTTTAAGTCTACTGAGGGTCTTTTATGGTTCCAAAATTTGATGCTTGTTGAAGTTACCATCACTGATCACTCAGTTTGTTCTGTCACGGTGTGGAATGAATTTATTTTTAATATTATTTTATAGTTGACCTTCAGTGCTCACATTTACCCCTAAATCTTTTTTAGCTTCTGGAGCTAGGTATGATAGCTTAAATCTCATGAGCTTTCTTCCAAAACTATAGCTAAGCTCTTCCCAGTTATTTTCGTCAGTGTACCGGTTACTGTTTTCTTTGCTATGACCAAATACCTTGCAAGAAGCAACATATGGAAAGAAGGGCATTTTGGTTTATATTTGAAAAAGGAACATAGCCCATCATAGTAGGGAAGCAGGAAGGCAAGGGGTATATGATGCTTGGTCATATGGGATCCAAAGTAAGGAAGCAGTGAGAAATGACTTCTGGTGCTGCTTGTCTTTTCCTTTCATTCTGAAAGCCCACCCCATTGAACAGAGTCACCCACTTTCAGGGAGGGGCCTTCCTTGCTCGGTCTGGAATCTCATAGACACACCCAAAAACTTTTTTCCCAGGGTGATTCTAAATCTAGTCTAATTGATAATGAAAACTAAGCATCCCAATAGACTAGGATAACAAGATCGCAGGGGCTGAGGAAATGGCTGTCAGTAAAGTTCCTACCATGCTAGCATGTTCCATGCAGTTGGGTTTTCCAGCACCAGCAGAAAATGACAGGTGTGGTGGACTGTGTCTGTGCCCCTAAGATGGCAGGGAGCAGGACAGCAGGCGCAGAGAGCGCTCCAGAGCATGAAGGACAACAATGTAGCCAGATGGCAAGCTCCAGTCTCAGCGAGAAAGCCTTTTCCAAATAATAAGACGGAGAGGGACAGAGGAAAACACTGACCTCTGGCTCACACACATACTATGATGGCAGCAGTCACAGGGCTAAAGCTATGCAGCTGTAGAGTGCTTAGCTAAAGAAAGGACTCAGTGAAATTCATTGTCTGTCTTTGTCTGTGTGTCTTGTGTGTTACACAAACTTGTATGTGCAAGTGTGGGAATACCAAAGGTGGACCTTGGGTATAAATACTTAGAAGCCATCTGTCATAGTTAGGGTTTTTATTGCTATGAAGAGACACCGAGGCCGTAACAATTCTTATAACAAAAATATTTAATTGGTGTAGGTCACTTATATTTCAAAGGTTCAGTCCTTTATCATCATGTCAGGGAGCATGGCAGCATGCAGGCGGATGTGGTACTGGCTACATCTTGGCTTACAGGCCATAGGAAATCAATTGATGGCCACACTGAGGAACCTTGAGCAAAAGAGGCCTCAAAGCCTGCCCCTACATTGACACACTTCTTCCAAGAAAGCCACACCTCCTAACAAATAGTGCCACTCCCTATGGGGGCCATTCTCTTTCAAACCATCACACAATCCCAGTTATTTCTTGAGATCGGGTCTCTCACTGGCCTGTGCCTCTGAGTAGACTTTGCCGACTGGCTGGTAAACCCCTCTCCACCTCCCAGGGTTGGGAATCATACCTGGCATTTTGACATGAGTTTTGGCCATTGAGTTCAGTTCTCAGGCTTGGGCAACTTGCACTTCACGACCAAGCCATCTCTTTTCAGTCCTAGGTGAAGTTCTGAAAGGCCATTTTTGGTACCCACTTTATCCCTGTGGACAGTACATCCACCATTCTCACTGTGCATGAGCTATTCAGCATATGCTTGTGTAATGAATACATCGTAGTGGGACATTTTAAAATGCCCTGTCATCTAGATGTTTTCATAGTCACGGCAAAGTTCTGTGATTGGCATAGGCAGGGTAATATGGCTCCTCATCACGGTGGCTATAAGGGGCTGTCACTGCTTAGATGCTCAGGATCCCAGGGCAAATGGCAGCATGCTGTGAAGACAATAATGGTGACTTTCTTCCACTCTTAGGGATGGCGATTGTACCCTTTCAGAGCAGCCGTCTTTAGCCAGTGAACCACATTATTTCATTAGCTCCATCTCCCCAGAGTCGTATGGAAGTCTTCTCTCCGCATATAAATCTCGTGTCCATAGGGCACTGATGCAGTTAATCTAAATGCTCTCTTTGACTCAAAATGCGGCGCGGACATAGCACTGAGTTATTAGTCTGGAACATCATAAGAAAGACTTGCTTTTTCGTAGAATATTCTCTTACTAATATGTGGTGTATTATAAAAGGAAGCGACAAACTCTAATATTCTAAATGCTAAGATAAGATTTGGCTATTTGATTGTGAAGTGTGCTGTTTTCATTACATGAATGCTGTATGCCAATTTCCCTTTCAGTTTTACAGTTTACCTGAGCTGGGATAGTGAAAAGGGATCTTCTAAAGCCCTCTGCCATCTTGCTCTGATCAGCTCTTGGTACTTTGTGTTGACATCTTCACTTGTAGTACCAGAGAAAGCATGAGAAATGAGACATTAAAAATTGTGGCTGATTATCAAGCGTCACTAGTATTTTTGATGTAGGTATCTGGCCCTCTAAAAATGAAATGTTGATGTGTTATGTAAGGTTAACTTACCCGGTAGTTTCGGTGTCCTTGAAGTTTTACCTCAGAAATTGTAATACTCTCTGGATGCTCAGTGTTGGCTTCGAGTGACCTCCTTTTAGCTTGAGCCTTTTAAAGGTATTTGGAGAGATTTGCATGGTGTTTGTGCTGAACTGAACCTCAGAAAGGAAGTGTCTTTCAGAGTCAAAATGAAACCAAGTATTCATATTAGGGGGTAATATGGAAAGAGACAAACAACCAAAAAGAAATCCTCCCCTCAGGAGCAGGCAGCACTTGCCTTCTGCCAACTGGCCTGCTTGTGAGAACCAGTGAAGTCACCAAGCCACAGCTATTTTAATCCTGACACCGCGGGCAGAGAGGCAGCTGAGGGTGCTGCACAGGAAAGCAGGGAAAAATGTTGAGAGGCAAAACATGTCCCTGCTGACTGACACCATCCCTGTTTCACACCTAGTGGCCCCTGGCACCTCTGGGAAACTGGAGGGCTTGTGTAATGGCCCAGGTAGGGACGGTGGTGTGGGCTGGCTCTACACCCAACCCTTACTGGGGACCTCCAGCTTCTTCTCTGAAGAGTGACCAGCCCTGTCCAACATGACAGGATACATGGGTTACAAGCTTGGTGATGGTGAAAAGCTGAAGACAAGATGCTATTGTTATTATTATCTGAGACAGGGTCTCAAGTATCCTAGGTTGCCCTGAACTTGCTATGTAGCTGAGGATGCCCTTTAATATCTAAATCTCCTATTTCTGCCTCCCCCACCAAGTGCAAGAATTACAACCATGTACCATCATGCTTGGTCTGGTGATCAAACCCAGATCTTTATCCAGGCTACACAAGTACATTGCCAGTGAACCACACCCCAGACATACACTATTGTGAGGTTTTCCTTTGCTTTGTCTGACTGTTTCTTAACTACACAAGATCAGGAGTACAAGCTTGCTGACCCAACTATATAGGAGTTCATGAGAAAATAAAGAAAAATTATACATGCACACATACATAAATGCATATGTATTATATATAATTTGTCTGTATATTCAAAACAAATTGAATACTACGGTGAACAGTGAATCACTATACAAGAACCCAAAAGTAGCAAGAATATTGGAAAATTGTATTTTTAAATCCTTATAAAAAATCTCTTGTAAAAACAGGTTTTGTAACCTGAAATGCATTTGAATTTTCCATAAGCCATGCCTGTGGACTTCGTTGTCAACAGTCTTTAAGAAAAAAGCATAAATAACTATTTGCCAGATTGCAGATTCCTCTGCTGGATGCTGTTTTAACCACTGGTGACATGATCTAAAACTGTAGGCACAGCTTCAGCCCTTTAGAGATGCGGAAAAAAAGTCCAGAAACATCAACCAAACAGAGATAAATTTAGAGATAATGAGATCGACTTCTGAGTGTAAGAAATTAACTCCTTTTGAGCTGCACCGCAGGAAATATTTCTGTTCCAGCCTCAGGGTGTGCTCTTGGATGAGAAGCTTCTTACAGTACAGAACGAGGCATGCAGTCCTTAAGCGGCAGAACACTGGGGAGTCAGGGCAGCCAGAGCCTCCAGGATCAGCCCTGATTCTGAAATGGCATGGCAGGGATAAGAAGCTGTCTTGTGTGTTACAAATAGGACAAGGCAGCCAGCAACTCAGACAACTGGGCAAGATTCTGAAGGTACTTTCATCCTGTATAGAAATCTCTAGTGCCAGACAAAATAAAACAAAGCGCCCAAATGAAGCCTAGCTGTTTCCTAGGTGAGTCTGTATAGTCTTCTGTTGGCGGATTAAAATCTACAGTTAGGAAGACACAGCCTTTCCATCTCTTATACAACGATGCTTAGTAATCATCAAGCTGTCAGATGAAGTCACAGTATCAATGAGCGCACGGTGTTGTAGCTACGGTACCAATGCACAGTACAGGACAGTACACTCTCAGTAATGGCTTCCTTTGAACTGGCCTGGTAGCCACAGCCCCAATGTCCAGGATTGTGCATTTACGGGAACGTAATTTTTATGAAATAAACTTTGAACTAGCCCACAGGACATTTATTCAGAGGTCACCAATCTGTTCTGGCCAGAAAGAGATTAGAAGAATTTGGGGATTTGCTTCACTTGTGGAGTAGTGTTATATCATTTGATTGGAGTCAAAGTAGAATTTGTGGATTTTAAAACTACAGATGAAGAAACTGAGGCCCCAGGGCATCTTTTCATCTTTTTGTCCCCAGAGTCCACGCACCATGAGAATGTGATTCAGCAGCTTCTAATTGAGACTGTTCAGTAACTGGCGCGTCACTTCGTGGAGAGGAATTCGGAGCAGTCGAAGGCACTTATCTCCATTTTCCTAGACCGGATTTCTTTCTTTTCTGGTGTTTATAAGGTTCTTGTAGACACTAGGTTTTGCTGAGGTAGTTAAAACCTGGGATTTAGAACTGTGTATCTATCACAGAAACCCAACTCCACTACTGCTGTGTGACTGAGACAAGTTGCTTATCATACCAGGCCCTCAGTCCCCTTACCTGTAGCGTGACTTAATGACAGTTCTTACCTAAAGCATCCTTGAGAAGTTTGGAAGAAGTTGGTCCGAAATGCCTGGCGTGGTTCATGGTGCATAAAAAGAAGCAACTCAGTGTGAACTGTTGCTCTGAAGAACAGAGTTTCTTCTATTTCATGTGACTCGGTGTTTTGTGTGCATGTGTGTGTGTGTGTGTGTGTGTATCACAAGCATGCTGGGTGCCTGTCAGGGCTGGAAGAGGCTGTTGGGACTGGTGTTACAGACAGTTGTGAGCTACCCTGTGAGTGCTAGGAACTGGATCCAGAAGCAGTCATCACTCTTAACTGCTAGGCCAGCTCTACAGGCCCAAGAAGAGAGTTGCTCTGTTGGTAGTGTCCGAGGCCCTGCTTCAACAATAGGCGTTTTCTTTGGTTCCTGAAAGTGTGGGAACACTGGGAACACTGCAGGGAACCTGGCACCAAGGTATACCTTCAGATCATGGGATGGTGCTGTTCCCCTCACTCCATGTACTGTAAACTAATTTCCCTTCTGAGAGGCTGCAGGAAGGAGGGAGATTCAGAGTGAGAAGCTGGACCTAGAGGGCAGTGAGCATGTCAAAGAGCAAGAAGCGGGAGCAGAGCTCTCAGCTCACAGTAGCAGACTACTCGTGGCCATACTGCACTGGGCAATCTCACCATGCCTTGTACTCTGTTTCCATGTGTAGGAGGCTTTCTGTGCATTATTTAAAAGGTACGATTATTAGGGAAATTCCTTTATACTCTTTTTGCTGCTGAGAGAACTCAAGTTCTGAGAATATCACTAAAGATTACAAAGTTAAAATATAGCTGTTGGACTGATTTGGGGTTTTCTTTTTTTTTCTCCCTGACTGTCTTTGCCTGATTCTTCTCTTCACTCCACCTTTTCTCCTTTTCTTTAGAAGTCTCAACATCCTCCCGTTTAGGTTTCTTGCCTGATTATATATTGCAAAAGCAACTTTTGAGATGTTGCTGTCATCTTGGTTGGAGTGGGCGCCTTGCAAACCTACCTATTTGGGAGGTGAAGGCAAAAGGACCGAAAGTTCAAGGCTCTCTTATGTTGCAGGGTGAGTTCAAGGCCAGCTTTGGTAACCTTGTGACACCCTGTCTCAACCCAAGAAAGGGGCCAGGGTGATGTAGCTCAGTAGCAAAGCATGTGCCTAGTATCACTGACATCCTGGGTTAGCCCCTGAAGCCACCAAACTGTCAGGACACACCCAGATGTGAGCCTGTTCCACCTTGTCTGAAGGTCAGAGAGTTTGCACTTAGTTTTGCTCTTCCAAAGTTGCTGACAACAAGTGTGGCTACAAAGTAAGATATCCTGACCTAGAGTGTGATTACTTGGCATTTTGGACATTAAGATGGCCCAGAGAGGTGGATCTGTTCCATGCTGATCAAAGATCAGAGAATTCAAGCACACTCATGTGCACCTTCACTTAAAACCAGAGGCTTGACATAGGGTATGGCTGCCTACTTGGTCTAGGGTGTGTTCACTGCCCATTCCTGCCCAAACATCAAATACTTTACATAGGAAATAATGGCTTGATGTCTCAAGTATGGAAGCAAGTAACTATTCTGATTGTCCTTTGTGTCAAGTTAAAGCGGTCTTTTGCCTTCTTCCCCCCTTGGGGTATAAAAGTGTAAGGAAAATAAACATGGGTGAATTCAGTATTCAGTATTCACTGAATGTTCCTCCCAAAGCTGTTCGGTATTTCTGTCTCTTATTTCTTTCTTATCTGTTCCTCCTACCTAACATTTCTAATCCTCACAGCCCCACCCTGCAATGTATGAACCCGCCGTGGCTAGGATTGCGGCAAAAGTCACCCAAAAAGGTGGCTTATGACACCAAACAAATACATGAACAAAATGTATTGTCCCTAATATTAATTTTTGATCTTTTGAATGCTCAGTATAAAAAAGATAATATTTTCCTTTTAATTTTGGCATTCATTTTCCTGACCACTTTAAACTATTACCAATCTCTGGCCTGGGAATGTAACTCACCTTTTCTATGTCTCAAGGACTAGGTACAAATAAGAAAGTGGCTAAAGAACAGTTAACTTGATCCACGCTGGGAGATGAAGTAACTCATTGGTATATATCTCCCTGATTTCTCATTTATAGCATTTCTCCTTGAGCTTAGTCCTCTAGCTTCAGCAGGTCCCATAGGTACCAGTGGAGCTCTGTGGAAGTGATGGCTCGCCTTGGTCCACTCCCCCTCTCCTGCCCCAGTAGAGGAAGAACAGTGTCTGGTTGCCATCTCTTCACTTTTACATTTGCTTCTCAGAGTGTTAAATATGCCTCATTCATTTCCTTTTGGGGCAGGGGAACCTGGAGCCGTATCTATCCTATGCTGGCCTCCATCCACTTTGCTGTGCAGTTGAAGATGACTGGACTTCTAATCCTCCTGGCATTATCACGTCTGGTTTGTCCATGCTGGACATCCACCACTACCCACGGAACTATGGCCCTAGACCCCTTTCCTTTCCTCGCTCTTTTCTTTTTGAGACAGGGACTCACACAGCTAAGTCTGGCCTTTGGTTTGCTGTATTCAAGAACTCTGAACTCTTTAGCCTCTTCCTGGCTGGGATTTCAGGTCTGCATTGCCATACCCAGTTTTATGTAGTGCAAGGGACAGAACCCAGGGCTTAGTGAGTGTGAGGCATGAACCACTGAACTGCATGCCATACAGGGCAAGTTTCTTTGGGGGAACATGTGAGTGAGGCATATTTGGGTTGCTGGTGGCAAGCAGCTAGAGTATGCCCTGCCTTGACCTCGGCCTGGCTG